>JXSR01S068546.1:21922-39692 GCA_000969725.1 Ophiothrix spiculata | reverse complement strand
AAACAAATTTGCAGCAAAATGCAGAACTATATGATGATTTATAAGTAAAAAACAAATCATTACATATAAAAGATATATCATATCGAAATTGAATATAACAAATAAAAAAAAAAATTGGTGGAAATTATTACACTCAAATTATTTTTATCGGTAATACACCAACATGTATATTAATAGGAAATAAAAACAGATCTTGGCCATACATTTTATTGTAAGATAGCAAAAAAAAACAAAAACCAACGACCATTATCGGTTGGTTCTGGGCTATAGTAATAGCTAGGTTGCCGAACGGAAAACGGCCTTATAATCTTTTGTTATTCATGAATATTCGCATGGGTAACTCATGAATAACAAAATAATTAACGTTTGGTTTGACCGAACGACAGTTTGCGCAACCTAGCTATTCTGGCCATCTTTGACCGATTGTTGTAAAACACAACTTGAACATGTCATTTACCAGTTTATAAGACCAAAGTAAACACTTGTGTCCAGAAGTGAAAGAAAACGATAGTCAATAGATGGACGTAAGTCTTTTGTGCGTGTCATGGAGGGACACTGGACATTTTCAGCATATTAAAGCAAATGGAGGTTTAGAAAAAGACAGTGATTGTCATTATTTATTTTTGATTGTATCAATTTTAATGAAATCCCAACTCAACAATGGACAAAATGGAGGAATATTGCATTAATGTTTACAATCAAATCTAGTATATACATTGAGGATGCTATTCAAGATTTTGAGTTGCCTTTAATTATTTATAGGCAAAATAAATATTTATTTGGCAATTTAAACAAATATCCATGCAGAGTTTGCATTTGCAAACAATGGAGCCCTGTACACTGGATTTATGTTTACACTGTCCAATAAACCATTGTTTGGCCTATAGCTAATGTTATCAAAAATTATCTTAAAGAATTGAAAGAAAAATACTCTTAGGAATTCGTTCCACAACTGAGAAATTTGATTTACAAATACACATAGAAAAGAAAGACTGTTGTCGGGAATATTGAATATTGTACTTTCTGATCGCCTGCTTCTATCCGCGGGACATTTTCCACAAGACTACCCTGTAACCAGGCCTGAAATATTTTCCCGCCCAGCGGCAGCGCGCCAAAACTAATGCGCTGTATCGTTGCGTTCAGTATAATTGAACTGCCTGTAGCTAGATAACAATCTCCCCGGGGTATGTTTCCCAAAATGAACATCGCCAGTTTACTTTGCCAGTTTTATTATTAAAAAAATTCTACCTTGAACTTGATTTTAATTGAAAGTATCGATAAGTTAGTGTTGTTTTTGCTCCGGGGACTGGAAATTCAGCAAGATCAGTTATTGCTAAGATAATGTTTATGACTGGTGATCTAAATCGTATAAGATGGAAGGGTTTTTTGCACTTTATTGCATAAAAGAGTTAGATATGGACTAAATTTTAGTCCTCGACTAAGAAAAAATCGATTAACGATAGCCATAATCATGACAGTAGTCACAGATACATAATACTTCAAAAGAATAGCAATTTAATCATGATAATATTAATTGCTGAAACTGTTAACATTAGTAAATTGTGTTATCAAAGACTTTCATGTAATTTAGTATTTGGACCATGACAGAATATTATCGGACGTTTAAACACATGTGACAGTATTTGAGTAGTATATTTATTATAAAAGAATAGTATAACGATAATAGTTAAATCTGAGACAGTTGCACTTAGTTTTTGGTAATCTGTGACTAATGTAAACATTGAAATAGCAGTACAAGATAAACCGACACTGTTAAATCGTTGTTGTTAATTAAAAGATGAGTTCAAAAAGGTGCTTACTTAATAGTGTTTAAACGATATATATATTTTCATTTAAACAAAACATGCACCGTGTGTTTACCTAATCCATACGATCGGGAAGTTTGGAAGGTACGGTGACAACCTAATCAAAATACTAATTGTCATCAATGTAGCTATAAACGATTTTTGCCGAAAGGAACATACAAATCACCGTTTCTATATTACAAATATATCCACAATTGCAGGGATTTTGCCCATTATTCGTTTCAATTGATAAACAAATTAGTTTTTGTAATAGAGCGTAAAACAAAAAGTTATTCTAAGCGAGAGAAAACGCGCCATTTCAAGATATTATACTTCGGTTATGCTCCGTACTGCCGTGTCCGCGCTCACGGCAAGGTTGCCTTATAAAGTCAATATTTTCATTATCTTACAATTCAAAAGTTCATTGTTTTTTTCTTGTTTTTTTCAGGGAGGGGTAAATTTTTCTCTGGAACAGGACAAATTGACTAGGTAAAAAGAAATCTGTATAATTTCTGCATATAAAATTGAGCAATGCCATTATTTCGTTTCTGTTAAAGTGAAAAGTGGGGGCATAATATATTTTTAAAATATTTTCATAAATGCTAAATGCTAGTTTGGAAAAAAACGTACAAATAATTTGTATGAAAAAATGCTTATTGAAATTCAAGCTCTTTGAGTGGAATCCAACTTAAGAATTGAAAATCATTTGACAATGTAGTGTTGAGAAGTTGGTGAGGGGCTTTCATCTATCTCAGTGACACCCGTTTTGTTTTAATACAATCTAGAAGATGATCTCAATAAAAATACACAAGTTATTGATTTTTAGAATCGCGCCAATATTATGAAAAAGTACAATCAGATACTTAAGGTGTGAATATTGGTTTCATATTAAGAAATAAGAGATTTCTTGTCATTAAACCATTAGTCATGAATTGGTCAGAAAAAGTGTAACATATATTCCATTAATTGAGAAAAACATCAAAAATTTGAACATTTTTCAACCCAGGATTAAATTTGTACATTTTAAGACCATAAAATTATACATTTTTGAAAGCTCATAGTACAAGGATACCAAATATACAAATGATACCGACATTATTCAGGGTGTAAACTGAAAAAAAAAATCGTGCTGAGTTAACTCTCTTCATACACCTTTTTTTTTCTAAATAGCTACAAACATAAAACAAAACAGGTATGGATTTATAATAACGAAAATAAAATAAAACTGTTCAATAAATGTCCATACGATGAAATATACAGGTTGTTAAAATTATATACATTTCAAAAAGATTGTAAGAAATGTTAAGTACATGTAGTTTCGGTGTATATCTCACTAATACTAGAGGTTTGAAGGTGATAAGATTATGGTTATTTCTTTATATGTCTGCGCAATAGTTAGAAGTAAGAAAACGCTTGAGGCACAAGTAACACTCAACTTTCTGCTTACTGGCCATTTTGCTGCTTTTTTAGTATACAGGTTGATCAAACATGCAGTATCTCAATAATGAATCTGGTATTATGCATTAAAAACAAATCATTATTGTTATTCATCAACGTTTTCACAATGTACGAAAATTTGGTGGGACGGTGTTGGCTTTGGTGTTGGTGTTGGTGGTGGATGTGGTGGTGGTAATGATTGTTGTGGTAGTGGCGGTGGTGGTGGTGGTGATGCTGGTGTATATGGTGGTTATGGTGGTGGTTGTGGTGGTATGATGATGATGGTGGGGTGGTGGTGGTGGTGGGGTGGTTGTGGTGATGGTGGTGGGGTGGTGGTGATGGTGGTGGGGTGGTGGTGATGGTGGTGGGGTGGTGATGATGATGATGATGATGGTGGTAGGGTAGTGATGATGATGGTGGTGGTGGCGGTGGTTGGGATGAATATGGTGGTTATGGTGGTGGGGTGGTGGTAGTGGACGGTGGTGGGGGTGGTGATGATGATGGTGGCGTGATGGTGGTGATGATGTTGGTGGGGTGGTGGTGGTGGGGTGGTGGTGATGATGATGATGATTGTGGTGGTGGTGGATGTGGTGGTGGTGGTGGGGAGGTGGTGGTGGTGGTGGTGGTGGTGGTGGTGGAGATTGTGGTAGTGGTTGTGGTGGTGGTGATGGTGGTGGTTGTGGTGGGATGGTGGTGATGGTAATGGTAGAGGTAGTGTTAGTACAGGTGGTGCACCTGGTGCGGAAGCTGGTGCTAGTGATTTTGATGTTTCTACTACTGTCGCTTCATATATATATTTCAAATCAATCCGCTGCATTTTCTTTATACATATGATGATACTGATAATCCTGCTGCTGTTACTACTGCTGCTGCTGCTGCTGCTGCTGCTGCTGCTGATGCTGCTGCTGCTGCTGCTGCTGATGATGATGATGATGATGATGTCTTATATTCTTGTTGTCGTTCACAGACATCTGCAATGCTCAACTTTAAGCAATCTATAGGCAAGAAAGAAAAAGTGTCACTGAAGAGGGGTAAATTCAACTTACATGTTTTAACTTAATTGTGTCCATTCTTTTTCCACAGTCACTGTTACTGTGGTATGTAGGTGTACGGTTAGGGACCCGTATGGTTATGGCTGTTGTCATGGTTGTAGCTGGTGTTGATGCTGTTGTTGTTTTGGTTGTTGATGTTGGTGCTGTGACTAATCAATAAAGATTAAATAAAGTCAACTAGAGAATCCAACGATGGTATTTTTAGAGATAAAAGGGTTGCGTCTGAATTTTAACAAGAGCAAAATAAAAAAGTAGTGGAGACCGGGGATGAACGTTACAAATTTTATATTTCGGGCCATATAATCATAACAGAAGACCCCAAAGAGTCTATCTTAGGTCTGTAGTTAGCCTATTATGTTGACTAAAATATGAGGCATAAAAACATGAAAACATCAAACAGCTAATTACCTACTAATTAATTAATGAAGGTATTTTTTTGTAACAACCTACCCCGTATACGGGTAGTTGTTACACCAGACGGGGTAAGTTGTTGCAATGTTAAATTTTTGGACGATAGTTAAAATAAAACTCTCCTTTTCTGCCAAGAAACCCAATCAATTCGTATTTTTTTGGGTGTTTAACTAAGTACATAATTATAACTACTCATTAATTGCACATGTAGCAATACAAATGTATGTTTAAATGATATTTACACAAAAAGTGGAAACGAAATCAAGTCCCGGGAATCAATTTCATCACAGTAAATCATTTAATGTAAATGTAATTGGGGTAAGTTGTTACATTACCACAATATGATGGTGTAACAACCATCCCCATGGGGACTTTTGCACACAAATTTGACCATAACATAACATTGAGGCAGAATTACATGTCATAGCTTTGGGATATATAAGTGACATACATTTACTATAAATACGATAAGATAGTTATAGAAAAAAGTTTTGTTAGAAACTTACTAGAGAGTACAAAAAATTGTTTTTTACCATAATATTTTAACAAAACATTGGGGACACCTCATGCTTAATTGAGCATGATACCCCAACTATGTGTAGGTAATATGTGAATGTTAGTTAGCCTGTCATACCTTGTTCCAGCTAGGCACACTGAGAAGTGTAACAACTGACCCCTGTAACTTCCATCCCCGGTCTCCCCTAATAAATCTATACAAGACAAGTTTTTGCAGAACAGAACCTTTGTAGTTCAACAGCCATTCAATTATAACCGCCTGTGTGACTCGCAAAGAAATACACACCCTCGTCTCTGTTCACACGTCTCTGTAGCACTATGCAGATGTGGTTAAAAGGGATCGCTGCGAGTCCAACCAGAGCGACATTGGATAGCTGATACTGGATGTTGCATTAAATTATAGGCCTAAAAACACTGCGTACAGTTCTATTTAATTGGATGTATAACATGAAATGATTTGAAATATGCCTGACGGCAGTGAAAAAACGTTTTAATTCATATGAAAACGCAATACGTATAGCCTAAATGCTAACTTTTAATATCGTTATCAATTATTCTAAGTTGATTGACTTTAAGGACAAGGAAGATAAATTCAATGCGCCACTAGAAAGTAGACCAACAATGCCAATAATGTTCACATGGGTCAAAATGGCTTCCGTAAGAAACACAATTTATAACAGGTCCTCATATCATACATGTATACCATTCACGGGAAACATACGAGGGGGTATCAAAAAGTTTTAAATTTTACCCAGAAAAAATTGAACCAGGAACGTAATTTAATTAAGGCATCTTTACATAGTCAATATGCAAAATAACACATTTCTCCCACTTTTACCTGACTATCCATAGACCGTTATTGTAGGGGTCCTCTCTGTTGAAAAAATCAGTGTATTTCAATAAAAATCAACATTTTTAGGTCGGCCATGTTTTATTACGTCACTGTGACGTCATTCAGCGACCAATTTCCAAAATGTTTGTATCAATGGAAAGAAGAAAATGTACTCTTTACAATGGTATCAAACAACTAAACTTTTGGTCATGTCATTAGGATGTACTGGGGCCCTGTAATCCATTAAATGCAGGGACTCGATTACTCCGCATGTCTCAATTTCCTCCATGAAGCTTAAATTTAAGTGGGTAGGTAGATGGCATCAATTGCCACCTGTGAAAAAAGTAAAACTACTTATGAGATCATTTTTGCACCATAATGTACATAAAGACGAGTGACTACTTTGACAAAATTTATTTGATATCGCTTTATCGCTTCTAGGTAAAGTTTAAAACTTGTTGATACCCCCTCGTACATGTAAGATGTTTTCTTACTGACAACGGTTTCTATTTGAAACGGAAGGATAGCAGGTGAAAGTGCACTGAGTCTATTTTAAAAAGAAATAGATAGAATAGATATGAAATATCGCAAATTAACCTACTTTTTAATTTCATAAACAGAATACTTAACTTTCTGTTATGAATTTGATTTGTTAATGTTATATGCAATATTCTAGTTTTTATGTGCTTTGGCATCTTGGTGTTGGACACTGCCTTTATGTTTATGAGTCGTGCCTCATTGGCAGAGAAATGGAAAAGGCATGCAGTGATGCATTTTCATTAAGAGGATAAACACAGTGGGCAATGCCTCCATCAATGAATTAACCCTATTTTTACGAAAGGGGGGGGGGGTGCTTCAACCCCCTACAGATTTTTTTCTGTCGCTAAAAATTCCTCGCGCTGCGCGCGAGGTGACTTGATGTACCTCTAAGTTCATCCTTTGCGCTTATTCTAGTGAAAAAATTTCGACCTACCACCTTCAGAGGGAGTACAGTGTCCGTTCAAAGTTCGGAGGTAAGGGGGGGGGGTGTAACTCCGTGATTTTTAAAAGGTACTTTTTAGTCATTTATATAGCACATATCCATTTCAAACTTGGTATTTAGGTAAAACTAGTTATTTCCTACAATATTTAGCAAAAAACTGCATGAAAATCGGATATTGCTACGATTTTTAAAGAAAATTTTCATTTTTGCCTATATTTTCCGTACAAATGTCGATTTTCAAAATGTTGGTAATTATGACGTCATAGTGACGTCATACATTTATGGATGACCTTAAATGTCTGGGGGACTCGCTATAAAAAATTGACGGGGGGAGCGGTTGCAACAACCCCCCTCCGTATAATATGTTTGTGAAAATCGCTCCGTATAACTAGGGTTAAAGCAGACATCTTCACTGATGGAGAAAGACACACCCTGTCAGCTAAGCATGTTCAGAAAAAGATGAAACCCAGAAGGCAGCGAATCTTCTTAAAAGTTATCCAACACCTTTACAAAAGAACATTTCGTACTCTCGAAACACAATCATTCATTCAAGAGTAGGGCCTAAGATTTAACAACTTCTAACTTCTGCCCATACATTATTTGTTTACTATAATTACAGTGTCGTAATATAGTAATAAATTTACAATTTCACCATGACACCACTTAACACCAAACAGGAACAGGTAGAAGAAACTGTTTTCCTTATAACAACCATAGTGATCTAGTTATCCAAATATTGGCCACTTGTTTCTTCCCATTACTTTTGATGACCGCACTTGGCCTGGAAGACTAGCCTAAATTACTATGTTTCTTTGACAAATAACATCCTGAAAATGTTTTCGACACCATTTTCAGCAACAACAAAAAAAAACTTCGATAAATTGGTAGAAATTATCACAATGGATAGTTTCAGGTAATATTTTCCCATTGTTTGATTAGTATGTTAGGTTTTTACATAAAAATGCCAATAAGTGCCAACATGTTTAGAAAAATCACTTTATAAAACACAGTCTTCTTGGCCAATATTTTTAAAACTTTAAAAAGCTGTTTTGACTCGTATCTTGGTTTTTGCAAAACAAAACTGCCATTAAGTGCCAAAATGCTGAATAAAAAATCAGATATTCTGCCTTTTTTGATCCATGTTTGTAAAAAACATTTTTTTTTAAAAGCGAGAAACATTCAAGAAAAATATCGATTGAGATGACGTAAACAAAAGTTAGACTGAAAATACATAACACCAAACAGGAACTGGTAGAAGAAACTGTTTTCCTTATAACAACCAAAATGATCTAGTTATGCAAATATTGGCCAATTGTTTCTTCCCATTGCTTTTGATGACCGCACTTGGCCTGGAAGACTAGCCTAAATTATTATGTTTGTCTTGACCAACAACTTCCTGAATATGTTTTCGACCGCTTAATGGTAACAGTGGTAACAGGTAACGTACTTGTAAGAATCCTGTAACGACAATTACAAAAAAGAACATTTGCAAGGACTGTGTTACATTTCTTCACAACAATAGTAGAGCGCCATTGCCGATACTCTAAATAAACCTTGAAGAATGCAGCAAGTAATCAGACTCTGTTACAAGATCCATAGCATATCCCTTGTATTCTACAACATTGTGAACTGGTGGTTTTGTATTGTGTAAGAGACTAATAATGTTAATTAGGATTGATGAAGACCAAATCACTGCGTATTAATATTTTTGTACATGAATCGTTCATGATTTGCGTAATATTTTGTTGCTACCACATGGACAAACATTGAGCATAATTTTAAGAAATATTCAGGAAGATTTGGTTCGTAAATATGACTCGACCACTCGGCCTTGATAGTTAGTTTTTGGTATAGCAGACTATGGTTGCACGAACAACGTCGGGTCTATATACAATGGCGCTCTACTACAGGAATCGAACCAAAGATTCATGTTACAAAGCAAGAACGGGTGTAACGCTAATCTACTTTCCTTCTTAATGTGGAAATATAATTTCTAACAAGCGTATCGAACTAGCAATCTTCAGGGCCTAGCGCCTAACCCATTTATAATCTACATTTATTTGACTCAAAAAGCCGGGGTAATAAGTAAATGTTAAATAGTTCCGATGTTTAGAGGTTTGGAGGTGATAAAAATATTGATATAATACTTATAATTGGGGACACTTGTGTCCAGGGTGATGCCAGCTATTTGATAACCAATTAATCAGAATTTTCTTTATGAAATCTCCGGTCTTTTTACAAAATACATCGGAAGTAATTGATTATTGGACTAATGACGAAAGAAAGACAACAAACACTTGGAAGGGTTTGTTGGTTGCCATTTTGTTAACAACCGATCATTATGATTTCAAGTTCAATGTATTCATAATACAGAATCATGCATAATCATTGATTTATAAACATTTAAGGCTGTGTCACACATCACCGTGCCGTGTGAATAACGTACTAATAACGTACACTGTTTGGTAGTCGATATACATGTATTTCAATGACCAAACCAGTGTACGTTATTAGTTCGTTATTCGTACGTTTCGTGATGTGTGACAGAGCCTTTACTTTGCTTATATTCCGATATTTGTGCCTTACCAGACGGTAACATTATTTGATTATTAATTATGGAATCTTGACGAGAACAGTATCAAGATTAATTATATAGGCATTAAGCATATAATCAAATTATCTGGTTAATTTCATCATTGCATAAATTAAGGCGCTGTCACACATCACCGTATTGACGAAAACGTACGAATAACGTACACTGTTTTGACTGTACGGTGATGTTCGTTATGCATTCGGTAGAAACACGTTCAATCCGTTATCCATCCGGCGGGAATGCGTTTTGCGTACGTTGAGTACGTTGTCATGTTTTGAGGACGGTGTGTGTACGGTTGATGGACGGAGTTTGTACGGTTTGCACGCTAATCGTCCGCTACTCATACGTTATGCAATCGTTAATGTACGGTGTGCATCCGTCATGTGCAATGTACCAGGGATTCAACGTATCATTACCGAACATGAGACGCATAAACCGTATGCATACCGAATATGAAACGCATTGACCGTATACATATCGAGCTCAAACCGTAGGTCTAACGAATAGATACCGTATGAAACGTTCACAAACCGAATTCCCACCGGATGGATAACGAATTTCTCAGTTGATCATAATTATTCAGAAAGCCAGGGGAGGGGAAGGGGTAACTGATATTTGTGCTCGGGTAACCACCCGAGGTCTTCCGGTTCCGAAGGTTAACGGGTACCAAATTGGTATTTTAAATCCCTGATAGAGTATCAAACTTAGAGAGAATTGTTGAATTAATGACAATTGTTCCCTAAATTGCCAATAAAAGTGTTTCAAATACCTAAAAACAGTTTTTAAAAGTGTCCAAATGGTGTACAATTACATTTTTACAGTTCCTGTAATAATTACTTCGTCGTCACATTTGCGTATATAGTCTCAGATGGGGTATTTATTCGAACAGGTATGGGCTCGGGTAGGGTATCCATTCGAACAGATATAGTAGATTAATGGTCTCAGATAGGGTATGATTTCACTCGTTTGTGCATATTTGGTCTCACATAGGGCCACCATCGGAACCAGCGGATCTTGGTTTTTTACCCAGACACAAATACCAGTTACCCCCGCCCCGGGGTTTTGTTATAGAGTAGTTTTGTGCACTGAAGAATTATTATAATGAAACTTGCGAACCGCAAAGTTTGAAGAGGTTGATTTTTAAGTGGGGATTTACCGTGGCTATTGTCTCTGTGACTACTCGTACGTTTCTTATTCGTTTTGTACGTTCCTCATACTTGATTTATTCGTTTAGTACGGAACACGCCCGGTTCTCATTCGGCGTTGTTCAGTGAGACGAGACAACTTTCCCGCTTCTTATCCGCAAGTCGTACGGTCATCGTACGGTCTATTCGTTTCATGTTCGTTAATCAATACGTTTATTGTATGGATTTCTTCACCGTATAATGCTTCTCGCCACCGTATAGCCTAAACTTTGTACGTTATTCATACGTTTTAGCTCAATACGGTGATGTGTGACAGCGCCTTTACTAACTCTTAACGGACAGATTAAGAATACTATGTGAAAATATTTGCATACCATATATCATTTATACTCAGCAAGACAGGACTATACCAGACGGGAATATCTGCTACATGATTATGTAATCTTACAGCAACAATATCAAGATTATACTTATATAGACACATTATCAAATTATCTGGTAGATTGTGGGTTCGAGCTCCGGGCCGGGTGGTTTTCGTCTCCTTGTCTCCTTGGGCAAGAAACTTTACTCTACTTGCTCCGTGGTCGGACAGTCACGTAAAGCCGTGGGTCCCCTGAACGAATAGACTCCTTCATGGGGTATGCATGTTATGCAAGTAATTGTATCATTGATTGACTGATTGATTGATTGATTGATTGAATATTACTAATTCATAACGGGCTATATAAAAATATTTGTATACCATAATCATTTATACTCAGCGAGACTGGACCCTACCAGACAGGAATTTCTGGTACATAGTTATGTAATATTGAAGGTTACTATATCAAAATTATACTTATATGACACAACAAATTAGCTGCTAAGATTATAAGATTAATTTGGGTGAGGTGGGTGGGTTTTTAAAATCTTGATGTACCATGCATTTTGATGTGTATCGGTTGTTCGCAAAATGATGAATGAAATGCCATCCGAGAATGCGATATTTCCTCACTGGAAATCTTTTATGGCTCTGATTGGTCAGTTGCAATGAAAGAACAATAGAATTTCAAAACAAAGACAAATGGAGCCCGAGAACAGTGACGATAAAAAATAACAATGACTATTTGATAATGAACAACGTAGGTCTAATAACACGGGGAATAAGGGGGCACCGTGCAGGTCGCCTGAAACAAATGGGTTTTTATGCAAATCAACAAAACCTTAAGGTGCAGTACTTGTTGCACCAAGTATATGGTATAACCGATAACCCAAGAAAGTTTGATTTGGCCCATATCTCAAGTCTTGAAAAATTGTGGACTAAAATAATAACACAAAATTCCAATGTTTGAAGTTCAATTGTGCAGTAAGAGGATAAATGTATTCCCTGTTAAAGTCCGCGGATGAATAACAGTCAGAAATTTGCAAGATGTGGTTTCGAATGTGGTGTGAAGCACGTTCTGCAAAGCTTTTAACTGACAGTGCATTACGTTGTACATTGCTCAAAACGAAAAACACATGTTTTGTCATGACCATGCAACAATATTCTAAGCATTTTTCATATCTTTTAAATTAAAAACCCCCATCTCAAACAATATTTACCGCTATAAGTAAAAAGCAGATAGAAGTAAACTTTGTGCAACCCAAGAAATCGACAAGAACACCACAAACTGCACGTTTCTCAAACATGAAAATTATTCAATAAGGAGCTTTTCAATTACATTGTCAATATGTTTAAAAATGGCGCATGGTTGGAGGCATGTTTAACAACTAGTGTTAAGAAGCAAAATCACGAATTCTGTAAATGATTATATTAACAACACATGTTTTCACATAATTTCAGCCTCTTTTGTTTACTACTTTCATACACAATGTAAATTTTATTGTCAGAGCAGAATGATAAAATGTATCTACTTCTATCAAAATATGACTTCACTGTTTGTTCGTGTGTGTAAATGCTTCTGATATACATTCATATGTAGCGCTAAAGGCGTCAGGCAAATGCTCTCTACAAATTTACCCCGATTTTTCGCTTTGCACTACTCGGAATAATTGACCATGAATTTATTCACAACATCTTTTTGTAAAAAAGTGACACTTCAAAATATGCATAAGCACACCTGGTGGTTTTCTAAACCATCATCAAAATGTATAAGTACACTACATGAATAAAAAGTTTTTCCACTGCATATAGTACATTTTTCTAAATTTGAAAACTTGAAATCAGATATGACCACACCACACGACTTACGACTAGCCTCGACTCGTCTCAGGCAATGCATTGCGGGAATTAAATGTAATTGTATTAAATTTCTTTAAATCGTCACGGGAATTATACAACAGATACGAATCGCTCGTAACATAAGAATAAATTTTGATGGATGCTTTTGTAAAAGTAAAGGTGTCCTTAATCAATATGCAAGAGTACTTTTAAATTTAACCCTTTCACGACGGATGTAGATCACATAGCAGACGACACAAGCTCTAGCAGACGACACTTGCATTTATAAAATAAGTATAAGTATAAAATATGTGAAAAATTATTCTTAGAACCATTATTCAGAACAAAATGACTAAATATGCGCACAATTCTTCAGCAAACAAGCCATTTTGTATTTCATCATTTTTTTAAAAATATAAATGTCAAAAAGTTGAACTTTTTTCGCGCCTTAAGCAAAGAATTATTATGACAGTTTGCAAGATACGAAAAAGAAAAAAAAAAGAGCTTCGGGGAAGTGTTGTTGAAGAGATGACTCACACCTGTGCACTAACAAAGTGGCGCAATTTAGCACCAGTTTTTCGCGCTTTATAAATGTCACTTTTACTTTTTAAATTGTAAGACGGTCGTGTCATTTGATATCATGGAGAAAATTTGCTCATCTGTTAGCAGGAGTTTAAGAAATGTTTAGAGGGACAAGTTGAAACCATCAGAGATGATTTAAATAACTGTCACTTTACATTTTCAAACTATTTTTTGTAGAAATGGGACGTTGTTTACAAAGAGGTCGGGTTCTGTTGACAGGGAAAGGGATGATTTTTTCAGATCTTTAAAAGCTTTTGCGTATATCTGTTGGTTTTAGGGGAGGAATTTAAGTTTGAGCTGAGAGCCGCTCATCAGACTAGTCGTTTGATTTCTTCTTTAGTCGATGCTGAAAAAAATACAAGATTTCTCACTGTTTTGTAAACGGTAGAACTATTATGATTTTGAAAGATATTTGAAAATAGCATCGTAAATTTAAAAATTCAAAGGTAACTAATACGAAATCCAATTCATTCTTGTTAAATATTTTGTAAGACATCTTGATATTTAGGGGCATACGTAAAACAATATATCTATCAATATAATTATCTATGTAATTTAGGCCCGGTACTTAGAATAGTAAAACAATATAGACCTGATAAACAATTGTCTTTATTAAAATGTAGGCCTGATACTGAGAAAATGTACAAGCAATGCAAAACCTGCACAATGTGGACTCATTTAACTGCACAAAGTCTACAGAAAAACACAGAATTCACCAAACAAATAAAACGGTGCAGTGGACAAAACGTTTGTGCTGTTTTATTTGTTGGTTGAATTCTGTATGCTTCGGTAGACTTTGTGCAGTTTGGGGAGTCTGTTTTGAACCGGTTTTGTATTTATTTTACTTTATCTGTGTATGAATTGTCTTATTAATTTGACCTTTATTATTTTAAAGTACTTCAAGTTCCAATATCAACTTTGCTTACCTTTCCATGCATTAGTATATTCTATATATATAACCTTCCTTATCGAATTTGACCTTTCGTCATGTTCATACAGATTCTTAATATTTTTGATAAAAATTGTATCAGAATTAATGGCTTAAGTTTACCATGGTTGTAGATATTTACAATCTAGTCACAATGAAGTCCTAATTCTACAATCATTTTAATGTTTCAAAATCACCTTGTTTAGGCTTTCGCCATGGGAACCCAAATTGGTACTTGAGTACCAAATAACCTAAAGGAAGCTTATTTTTGACAGGGCTCCAAGAAGTTTTTTGAATTCAGGTAGAAGACCGGAGTACCCGGAGAAAAAACTGCGGAAGCGAGCATGGACTGAAAACCAAATGCACATAAAACGCCGGGCGCGGGAGTCGAATCCGGGACCTCATTGGTGCAAGGCGAGGGAACAACCGCTGCGCCAACCCGCTCGCCCAGAAATGTTCTTTATTCTTGAGAATAAGTAACTTTTCTGAGGCATCTTATTTCATCATTGATACAATATGGTGTCAAAATTGGAAGTTTAAGACTTTTTTCCTTTCAATATTTGACTCACAGCCACACTAACTTAGAGTTGAATAAACTTGTCACTTCTCTCTCATAATGACTCAAAAACTGTCTAAATCTTTTCCGGATATGAAAAATACACCAATATTTACTTAGAATTTACTATTTTCTCTTCGGAATATGTAGGTTGATTTGGGAGGAAGTTTTCCATTAAAAATTGGGACAAAATTGCTACCACATCTCCGTCTCCGCGTGACCACGTGCAGTCGCCTATAAAACCAGGACACCGCAGTTTATCCGAAAATTATGTTATTAGGTTTATTTGTATGACTGTTATGTGTGTATCTATTCCGGGTTCTGTTATCATCATTTTTGTAAACTTTAATGTTTTGGTTTTCTTAAAGTAGGTTATAATTATTATAACCTACTTTAAGAAAACCAAAACATTAACGTTTACACAAATTATAGTGTTGGGCAATTTTCTTGAATATTATAATTTTTATGTAAGGCACTACACGTTTCTAAGCAGCACAAATACATTTTATGTAAACCAAACCAAATCAAACCAAATTTAGGGGAGGGGGTCAGTTTGGCACATCATGGGTTTTGCTGCAGTCGGCACATTTGGAACTTTTAGTGGCCCCCCTAATCTAAAATCCTGGCTACGCCACTGCTGGATCTAGCTGGATTGCAATGTGTTCTGCTGGGTTGTATAAGTATAGAGAAGGTTTGAGAACTTGCTTACCTCCTTAATTGTGAGTCTGTTACCTCGTAAGCACCTTGATTGAAATTTCGAGTGAGAGAAATCGCGTGCGAGTTACTGTCTTGCCAAGGGATAAGAGATCACATTAATCAAAAATCCCACATATACTACCATTCGTTTCTAAGCAGATTTGAACAATAGTCCTGTAATGCTAACTGATAATCGTGAAAATAAGAGTTGGGAGCCGTACCTCAAAAATCTGACTCCCACTAACCAATGCTAACAACAGTACTACAGTGGAACCTCTTTAACACGATGCCTGATAACCTAAAACCCCTGATAACACAAACTTTATTTCCAAGTCCCTGGCACTACTGAATTTGTATGTAATAAGTGATGGATAAGATAATACAAAATCCTGATAACACAAATTAAAATGTCTACTTCCACAGATTTCGTGTTAAAGAGGTCCCACTGCTATAGTTAATCTTCTGAAAAAGTGATATGTCATTCCCTCTGATAATCTGCCCCTTCCCTTCGTGTCTGGTAGTGCTATCGCTCTATCTGTGTGATTATATCAAAGTCCTATATTTTTCTACAATCTTGGCCTAATTTAAAAGACACCTTTTAGTTATTGCTCCAGTCATAATAAATTTGGACTGATATTGAACAATAATAGCCGATTATTGTTTATATAGTATTTCAACAACCTCATATATCATATGGGTGGGTTTTGAGTTTAAGATATATGACAAGCCGGTTGGATCAATACGGAGGTTCATTATGTACAATCAATATAACACGATTGTCTTGATATAAATAAGTCTCATTAGAAGGTTCGAAACACCAAAGAGCATGAAGTAGAAGAGCATTCTTCCATAGTAAACGTGTTATATCACTGCAATGTATCTTGGTTGATACCTGTTTGTGAATTTCTTGTCAACTCTGTCTTTTTTTCTTTTTTTTTTTCATTTTTGCAATTTGCATTTCGTTAAGGTACCTATATACCTTTCTTTAAGATGTGTTCAGTACCTCTTACCTCCTGATGCAGATCTCTGATCTCACTGATCTTTTTTCTATACAGCGGTTATCACCTGTATCATTCTATATATCTTTCTGACTTTTGAAGTTCTCTCTTTATACATGTCCTGCAGAGAGAGGGTTAGGAATTACAACCATCAAAGAACTACAAGTGAAAGTAATTACTCAAAACGTTTTTCAAGGTTGTCTCAATAATGTAAAAATGGTGTCTTAGCGTCAAATGTAAGACATGACTTGAGACTTGAGACATGCCTACAACAATTAGCATTTAAAGAAAATATGACAGTTATATTTGTCTCGGGCTGAGACAGAGTCTAAGACAACAAGACGTATCTTCCAGCAGCATATACAAGTCTAACATATCTATTGCATTTTAAGGACACGACTTCTAAAATGAAAGTGTCCTGCATTAAAGGAGCTTGTTCCGAGCGCGAGAGTTCCGAAATACAAAATAAAATTAAAATAGTTGGAACGAGGTGACTGAAATTTGGAACTGAACCATCTTTATTGGTGGTAATCTTTCATATATGAAACTAAAAACTAAATTTTGTGGAAGATTGCACTGTGCTCCTTTAAAACATGACTTGTATATAAGTGTCCCGTAAAGAGACATGAGATTTTAATATGTCTTACACATAAAGACATGACATGTGTATCTTAAAGAGAGACATGTCTCATAATGATTTCAGTTGATATATCTCTTACCAAGACATTCAGGTAATTAGGTGTTAAAATTAAGGTGAAATAAAAAAGCCAAAAGTTAAACCTAATGTAACCAAGAATTAACCTTACTTTCTTTTTCAATGTGATAAACAAATGAAGGGAAAAAGTATACTTTAGGTCCCATCAAAACTATACCCTAACCCTAACCCGTAACCGTAACCCTAACCCTAACCCGAACCTATGTATTCCTAAAATAATTTATGTGCAAACTTATCATGGCAATATGAAAACTTTTTAAATCCTGAAAAATTATATCTTGGTCTTTTGACCATCATGTTTTATGAAACCTAATTTTAATTA
>JXSR01S068542.1:0-11065 GCA_000969725.1 Ophiothrix spiculata | reverse complement strand
TGTTATTGCAACGAGTGCAGGACCGACCAAACCGTTAACAACGATGGCTGGCACTGCACCCATAACCATGACAACGGCATCACAACCGACTTCTTCTGCAAGCGTGATCGCTGAAAACACCAAAGCTTTTGGCAAATACAAACCCTTCAATGTTCCCACATGTGTCGCATCGGTATCCTACCAAGATAATGCTAGTGTGTTGAGAGCTAGACTAACAGGAGGTATAAATGATAAGTCTGTTCTACCACCAAAGAAAGAAAAATTGGAACATTTAGCAAATGTGGCACAGGCAACTCATCAACACGGTGATGGCAAATCGACAATGCCGCAACGTGGTCAGATCAGTCCAATGGGTATTCCAGAATCGCAAAAAGTTGCCCATGTGGAACTGCAACGTCTACAGTCGGTCACCCCTGGAGCTCGAACTCCTGGGCCACCTTGTAAATCAGAAGAATCATCAGAAAAGAAAAGAACTCAATCTGATCCAGGGAATATGCGACTTGGAGAGCAATGGCCACATCCGCAGGTCGAGCACATGTCCCAGGCATTCCGGGCTGGAAAGGTTATCTATATGAATCCTGGTGTTCCAGGAATGAGACAGACTACTCCCTCCAGTCAGGCTCAAATGGTCCTTTCAAAAGAGATGGTCTACCCACCTGGTATGCCTCCACAGTACTATCTTGAAGCAAAACAAGCTGAAAAATTGCAAGCAGCAGGCAGTACTTCAACATCAATGGCCGGTATGATATCTCCAGAATCAATGAAATCCGGAGCCAGTCAACCAGGACAGGTGTATTTCCAACCCGGACTTGGCATTCATGGTCCTTACGGCATGATGTTTCCTGGTTTGGAAGGTCAGCCTTTGCCAGCTCAAGGTGGAAGGATAGCATCACCAAATCTGCCCCCACCTGGTGCGTCATCGCCTGCTGTGTCACCGAGGGTCAAATCACCAGCGGTGGTACACGCCGAGCATCCACATCCATCGGTAACACCAGAGAAAATTGATATCCAAAAAGCAGATCCGCATCATATGCCTGGTATCACAACTGGTATTCCACCCCAAAGAGCGCCTGGCATTACATCTGGAATACCGCCACAGATCCATAGCAGGATGCCACAGCAAGTGGTACGCAAACAAGGCGGTTATGCCGTTGAGCCCCGAGTTCATCCGTCCAAACGAGAGGAACAGCATAGTCCAAGAGGTGACGCCGCAGACAAGCATCTGATGATAGTACAAGATCCTATGCACAGGAGAACACCGGTCATGGCAGACTTGTACCCTCAACGACATCTGGAAGTACCTCTTATGCCTGGCCAAGGAGATCAAGACCCAGCAGCACCGCGTGCACCAAGCCGGGAGTTCCAACCTCCAGGTGTGCCAAGGGAACCCCATGGCACGTGGCCAGCTCAGGCGACACCGTCTGCAGGCATCTCACCCCATACACCTGCTGGGTTACACCATCCAGGGCAGCCGCTATCACCGATGCCGTCCAAACCGCCAGATGCGTTGGTTGGACTTCTCAGGGTAAGTGCTCTCAACTGCTGTAACTTGACAAAAGAGCCCGTTTGAAACTTGTGTAGTGCATTAAATCCTATAATCAATTGAATGCTTTTGTAATAGCATAGCAACATACAAATCATTTCTTTATCGATGGCTTGTCGTTATCTGCACTAGTTTTCAAAATCAATTGGGGATATCTTGCTAGAGCATAAAGTTGATGGTTTCACGGGTAACAGGGATTGTTGATCAGTTTTAGATAATGAAAAAAATAGACTGCCAATTTATGCAGATTTCTGAACCACTTTGCGAATTTGTTTACACGTTTCCTGCCATTCCAATTTGCTCTGAGCAAAAAATGAATATTGAGCTAATAGATGTTTTAAAAATTGGTTTTGTAACAATTAAAATTAAGCGATTTAGATCTCGAAAAAATGGAGTGATTATCATTTATATTTGAAACTGGAAGCTTAATAATATCAGCGGCCCTTGTGGAGCGATATGTTGAGAGTGCGAGTGATGTTTCTAGAAAATGCAAATGGCTTTTGAGATACAAGTACACCATTTGCAGAAAAAAGAACATTTTACCTACACTGTAAATCGGTGGTGGGCAACCTACAGTCCACAGGCGGCATTCTCTTTTTGTGCGGCCCGTCAAGTCACCAGAAAAAAAATCTGTACAATTTGAAAATGGTAGCTCCAAATACAATAGTCATTGTGCGTGGAATAAACTTGTCATCTCGAAAATCTGGATATAAAAATATTACCGTAACCCATAGTGACAATTATGAAGCATTATGAATCAATGTTGAGTTCGATAATATTTCTCTAGTAGACTTCGGGTGTGGCCCGTAAAATATATCACAGCTCGTTTTTGGCCCCCGGTAGCGAAAAGGTTGCCCATGATTGCTGTAAATGTTCTCATTCCCCCTAAATATGATTTCTCAGAATTAATATTGTCTGTCCTCCACCTATATACCAATATTCCTCAAAATCTTGGAAAACTACTTGTAGGTTATGTTACTTTAAACATGTCTTATCGATTCAAGTTAAAAAAAAAAAAAAAAAAAAAAAAAAGTTGTTGGTAAAAAATTAGTGGGAAGAATCTAGGGCAGTCCCTTTAATGTTTTCTCTGTATTTTTCTTTCGTTATTACAGCGATACCCTGTCATGTGGCAAGGTCTACTAGCATTGAAGAACGATATTGCAGCCATTCAGATGCACTATGTGTCGGGCAACGAGAAAGTAGCCCAAGATTCACTCGTATCAGCTATGCCGTTGAGGATTGCGCAACGAATGAGGCTTGAACCATCGCAGCTGGAGGGCGTCGGTAGGCGGATGTTGGTAAGTGACTTGAGTCTGAGAGTGATAAGGGGAGACAATAGTCGGCAACTGCTTGCCGTTATCTGAACTAGACGGCAAAGTCAAATTTTTGGCATCTGACTGGAACATATTCAATTTGATGCTTTAAAATCATAGATATAGTACACAGGCACACAACCAATTGCGTGGATAACAAGAATTATCTACAGTGGAAACTCGGTAACACAAAAAACGCATAACCCGTAAAACCGCATAACTCAACAGGAACTTACAACCCTGACTTTTCCCTATTGTTTCATCATGTATTTTTCATGTTTAACACAAAAGAAATAGTACAAAATCCGCTTAAGCCGAAAGCAAGCGACCATCCCTACTGTACATTTTATATTGCGTTCTCGAAAGATAATGTGAAAACTCTGCACAAAAAGAAAAATCGCCGTTATCTTATGCATTCAAGTTGATATTTAAAAAACATCGCAAAAACACCCCTACATGAAAATCGACGAGTCCGGTATCTAGAGTCCAATATGGCCGACCTGGATGTTTCGTGCTGCTGGACGGCTTGATTTAAGTTAGTAATGTTGAAGTAGACACGGCAAATTAGTCTTTTAACACAATATTTCATTGATTCATGTCTGTCCTTGAGATTTTTCTGAAGTTTAGGCTTTAAGGTAAGCTTACAGATGTCACATGCTATAAGCCAGTGCAGTATCAGTATATGTAATGCATTTGATTTTTATTGGCTGCGATCGGTTATGGTTTACTCAAAATTTGCTTAACACGAAAGCACACTCTTGACCCCGACAATTTCATGTTAATGAGTTTCTACTGTATATGTTTCAGATTAGTGGAGAAATAGACTATTCCAACTAGTGCAGAAATCTGAACCACTTTGCCGATTAGTTTATGTGTCTTCCCCAAGTTATCGTTAAAGGAACTTGTTTGATATGGCGTAAAGATTTCTGTTTTGATGCTGTAGTGGGAAAAATGTTGTCGCCTGGGTCTCTTTTTTTCTGTCCCACCAGGCGCAAAAAGTCTGGAACCATGGATACATCGCGAGGCACCCACTTAAGAATAAGCTTGGTTGTAGAATACACCAAGACTCAATTGGTGATTGACCTACCAGAACCACCAGTTCTAGATGGTTACCGTACTATTATTTTGGCAACAATAAATGCCAGTTCTAGGAATCCAAGCTTCAATTTTATTTGTAGGTTGAATTCTCAAAGCAGACCCTAAACCAGCTCTTGGTGTTGTTGAACTATTAATTTATGATAATTTCATCCTCCTATGTCTTCCAGGTTGAAGAAGAATCTGTGGTTCTGCTTGCGTTACCTTGTGGACGTGACCACCAAGACGTCTTGTCTCAGACAACCTGTCTGCGGACCAATTTCATCTCCTACCTACAGCAGAAGCAAGCTGCTGGCATCATCAATGTAGCTGTTCCAGGGTCTACTGACGTAAGTAATCAGTATTGGACTTTACTTCATATCAGTTGCGTAGCCAGCAAAGGGCAAGAGTGGCAGACTGCTCCCTGACAAAAAAATCAATCGGGAAATTGGGACAGCAAGCGGGAAAAATCGGGAAGGATAAGAAAAATGAGACAGCAGCTGCAAGCAGAAAATCATGTTAAAAGATGTGCAAAAGTCGCTTAAAACCCTTTTTTTTTTTTTTTTTTTTCAGTTTTTAAAATCGACTTGAAAATCAATTTTTTGCCGGGAAAAATTGGGAAGAAAAGTGCATACGCCGGGAATAAATGGGGTGGAAAGGTCTTTGCCCCCCCCCCCCTCGATCAAAAAAACGACTGGCTACGCCACTGCTTTATAAGATTAAATTTTATATTGCATTTCGTTTTGAATGCTCGTGCTAAGTTCGTAGGGGTTGCCTATCAAATTGGAGAGCAAACAATATTCAGCACAAGTAATGCATTGGTTTCGTAACATTTCCAAGTAAAAAATGTAATTTCGATTTATTTATTTATTTTTTTTTTTATTTATTCACGTTGTTGATACTATCCCTTTAAGGCTGAGGTAGGCCTTCAACTAGCATGTAATGTTTTTGGACTCTCAAAGTAATTGCATAAACTATGTAAAAGTATACATTTTTAGAAGCAGATTTTCACCCTGAACATATATATTGGTGATATCGGTTTTTGACCAAAAATGTCGATTTTGGCAAAAAATGTCAAAAACTGTATTTTTGCCCCAACAATTTCGGGAAAGCCTAACTAAAATTTGCATTCATGAAATTTTGAACTTTTTTGGAATTTAGAAACAAATGTCTTGGAATGGTTTTCTCAAATTTTTGATTTTTATGTTATTTTTTGAAAAATTGCCAAAAAATAGGCCAAAGTTGCCATTTTCGTGGCAGCGGTGGGATTTTTTGCATTAAAAAAAAAAAACCTTCCTAGACATTTGTTTCTAAATTCCAAAAAACAAAAAAGTTCAAAATTTCACCAATGCAAATTTTAGTTAGGCCTTCCAGAAATTTTGGGGCAAAAAATACAGTTTTTGGCATTTTTTTGGCTGTTATCATCATCATGTTCAGGGTAAAGGTCAAAAACTGTTATCATCATCATGTTCAGGGTAAAAATCCGCTTCTAAAAATGTTTTTTTTTTATATGGTTTATGCAATTAGTTTGAAAGATACTGTTCAAAAAAATGGTTTAGACCATTTGAAGGTGTGTCTACCCCAGCCTTAAATGGATAACAGAAATATTTATTAAAAATAAGCACAAGCAATGTTCTTTCTCATTTATACAAAATTAAAGTGGTTGCCCAATGGGAAACAATGTAACAACAGCTTTTAGGGTCAAATGCACTTTATTGCTTCTGTTATTGCATTGTTAACCCGCCTCGAATACGTCATAGAAGAGTATATAAATAAGCACAAAATTATGTCGAGGCAGGCCTAGCTCGTTAGCTTGGCTTATTTGGACACTGGATCAGGATTTGAGAGGTCAGGGGTTTAAATATCAGGGGAAACAAGCCATTTTGGTTTCAACCACGGTGATTTCCTAGAAGATAGAATTCTTGGGAGTTAGGGTTATAATTTTAGTGATAATAATATACATCATAGCTTACATTTGTTGTAACCTCTACTTTTGTTTTGGTTTGTCCTTTGCAGCCGTCATTTGTACTACACATATTTCCACCTTGTGAGTTTACTCAAGCCAATTTGAATCGCGTCGCACCAGATCTCCTGGATAGCGTCATGGAAATCGCACATCTCATGATAGTTATTGCCACGGTGTGAACGGACGATTCTATATGACGTATTTCTATATGATGATGACAATGCTCCTTGTTGCCACGTTTTGGTGACCAGTATGAGCTATATAGTCTTTCCTTCTACAGAGCTGAACATCTCGAGGACTAGATAAGCTTCAAGGATTTTTACACGTAATATTCAGAAGAACAGCCCGATAGTCAGAGCTGAATGGTAGTCAGCATTGCAACATCTCGAGGGCTGGATAAGCTTCAAGGATTATTACACCTAATATTCAGAAGAACAGCCCGATAGTCAGAAAAGATCAGACGACTTTGGCACGCATGCATGTTCCATTTTCTGTTGTGACACCATTTACAGTTGTATTCAGAGTATGAGGGCAATTCCTCCGAGGGTTGAAAGATTACTTGTTTTGCTGACATGCAGTGGTAATATATACACTGTCCTTGTCAACCACAGTCTATTGGAATATTACAAACTACTCATTGAACCTCTGCAAATATGGATCATGTGACTTAGGATTTTATCCTTTAAGGGATCTGTTCGGCGTGATGGTAACATTTTGAGATTATCCATCTTGTCAGTTATTTCAGATCACTCTTTAGTGGATTATACTCTCCCGGATCAGTTATTATTTGATGAGAACTTTTTTGGGTTGATCCCACTACCAGATATTCATAATTATGTTGACTTTGAGATAATCCTACCAGGGATTCATTTTACTTGATTGTGACTTTAGAGATTATCCATATGTGATAAAAAGATTAATCGTTTTCAACATTTGAGTTAATCTTACCAAGGATCAAGTGATTCTGGAGATTATCCATATACAATAATGGATTACTTCATTGTGACATTTGAGTTAATGATACCAGGGATTAGTTTAACTTGAAGGTAATTGAGATTATCCCATGGATTAACTCATTGACATTTGGATTAGAGATTATCCATATACAATAATGGATTACTTCATTGTGACATTTGAGTTGATGATACCAGGGATTAGTTTAACTTGAAGGTGATTGAGATTATCCCATGGATTAACTCATTGACTATTGGATTATCATAACTATTGGATGTATTATTTGTGAAAACCTTCCATACCCGCTGCTTTTTTTTTCCACAACTCAAATATAATGACTGCAGTCATCCAAAAGTAAATGTATTTGTTACAAAACTGCTCATGAGCCTAACCTGTCTAAATGCTTTGAAGTGCAGCTCGGAAATAACATCCGATGGATTGGCCATTTACGTCCGTGGAATTTATTTAAGGAATACCATGGATTATTATATAACACTGCCAGCTTGGAATTATATACATTTCTTAGATCATTTGGAATCTTTACAGATAAAATTTCCAACATTTTGTTGACATAATTTTGTAGCATAGCTTTTACAAGATGTGTTGAGCCAATTGCTTAAAAGAGTACAATGCAATTTCCATGGATCATAATGAAAAATAATCGCACAAGAACGTTATTGGAAATACTATAATGCCCGAGTGTTTGCGAAACAAGAACTTTCTACAGAAAGGAAAGACCTTTTTTGCTGATGCAAGTTGAGACATTTTAGATACTCTTTATCTTTGTTCCTGATGGAAATCTATGTACTGTGTATAAAAAAAAACATTTCTGTTCTGGTCCGACTACATTCATGGAATTGAGAAACCACTACACAGTTGCAGACTAGAAGTATTGACGCTGATGGTATCTGTAAGAATTTGGTGGTTTTGTTGTGTTTACGAGAGAGTTAAAGCAATGCTACAAAGTGCCCCTATCACTCATGATTTTTTTTTTAGCTTATTTGAATTGTTTTGGGTAGATACTAATACCCTCCAAACGATCTGGCTCATGCTTACTTTTTCTGTTATGGCCATTTGATGAATTAAATTAGGGAGCCCAAATTTAATTCCACATGTATTAGTACTGGCAAGCATGCATGTGCATTTTATACTTTTTTTCTGTGGCAAAACAAGTATTTGACAAAATACACTTGAAAATGCTTTTAGATAGTTACATTCATTCATTTTAGGCTGTTTTTAACTCAAACTGTTTCAGAGCAAAATCTTATAGTATTGCTTTAAATTCCATCACCTATTTTATTTCGTTCTTGTATTACAGAGTGAAATCTCAATTTTTTATCACTTCAGAGAGAAATCCAACCTATTTTGAAGACACCGCCGCAAGGATTGATGCATGTTTCAGATCGTCATGAGAGCACAATAAAGTTGTATCTGCAACAGCTGTAATTTTTCTTAAATGTGATGGCTCACCCCGAAAGGGGGGACTTTGCAGATGATATCAATTTTGATTTTATCATTTCATCTGTTACAACATTTTTTTTTTAAATTGATCAAGGCGATCAAATTTTACAACTTTTCAAAATTCACTCAAAGAACCACTGACATATGGGAGAGAAATTTTTAGTGATTTTTTTTTGCGTTCTAGTAATGAGGTATTAAATAAATAACATGCAGCAATTGCAAGCCACCTTTGTAGATACGACTTTCTTGCACTCGCATAATATTATACAATAGTCTTGTAGTTTAAGGTTTCCTTTAAAGCTATCAGTGATATTGTCCTTGAAACCAATGTAATCTTCCTTTAACCATCTACAATAAGGTATAAAAAAGGTTCTTTGATTGACGTCAGGATTGACGTAACCTTACCGACACTAATTTTCTGGTCAATAAAATAAATTAAGGTCGGAAAAGCACCAAAACTGAGTGGATTTTTAAGAAATTTATTAAAAAAGCACCCAAACTAGCTCAACATTGGGTGTTGTTCTGCTGAAAATAAATTAGGCCAACCTACCTAGTCTATTTGTTTTAATATGTTACCCCAATCAGTTATTTTTTAGGCCTAAGCCTAGGGGAGGGGCCACTTGTACCAGAGGATGAATATCATGTCCGGGAAGAAAACAGAGGAAAATGGATCTTTTTCCAAGGAGAAGCACTCTGTCTAAGCTTTGTTTAGGGTTAGGGTGTCAATATATAACATAAAAGGGTACTGTTAAACAATTTTGATCGTGTTTATGCATGGTTATGGCATGATCATTTTGCAAAATTTTAGTATGGAAACTTCTCAATATTCTTGTTAATGGTGTTTTTTATTGACCCCACATCTTTATCTGGAGGGTCAATTTTTGGGCTTTATACTTCGGCATGATATTCCACCTTAAGTGGCTCTATAGGAGAGAGATGGTTGGTCAATTATGAAAACCACATAGGTATTAGCGCCCTAGAGAGATTTGTGAATATAAACTAGCGTTCACGGTACGATATAGATTAAAATTTGTAGCGATTCAAAAGTTGAATTCCGTCCAACCAATAATCCCCATTATTATGAACATTAAAAGGCATAATAATGTTGTATAAATGTAAACTTAACTGTGTTAGTATGTAGTCAATTTATAACATTGTTGGAACTTGATGTGAAAATTAATGATAATCATGTTTAATGAAGAAAATAGAGTTAAAGGTATAATATTGTTGTTAACCCAACAAATACGGTTCAGACAATCCTTGAAAGATTATCGCCCCAGGGATTATTCACCCAGGTTTCCGATTTCGAAAACCCAACCAAGATGGCTCAAATAATTTATTGATGGATATGTCATCCCAATTTTGTTTCCTCTGTATCTTTCTTACAGCTTGAATATAAGAAAAATGTGTAACACAGTTAGGACCACTCTTTGGGTTGACAAAAACGTCACATTTGTTTTTTAATTTGAACAAGGAATAAAATTCTCAAAGATTGCATTATTCCTAACAATGTTAAAATGAATCAAGATATTTTTATTCCAATTGTTTTTAGGCAAATGACCAACAGTAGATGACTGTTTAACAACTATCTTTGCGGTTCTTGGCAGATTGTTTATGTTTAAAAGCAAAAACAAATGTTGTGTTGCCCTAAACTGGAATTTCTGAAAAATTGAGTCGGTCGGTTGGAATATTTTTAAGCACCCAAAGTGCCAAATTTGGGTGCGTTTTCCACTATTTAAAAAAAAATCAAAAAAAAAAAAGTCTGAGCAAAATTGGGTGGTTTTTGTTTGTTTGTTTTTTGACTAGAGATGGTCGCTGAGGGGCAACACAACAACTTGTTTTGCCTTAGGCCAAAAAAAAATAAATTGTTTGTTTGCCCTCCAGTGCAAAAATTAAAATTTTGGGTCGGTCGCTCGATCTTTTTTTTTTTTTTACTATTCACATATTTTAAGAATGATGCCATTCCATGGATTTTATCATGAATACCAAGCAATGCAGGGCTTAATCAAAGGTTGTGGGTCATTATTTAGAGGAAATATGCATTTTATACTTCTAAATGTGACTTTTTACTGCTAAATTTTACGTTTTCCATCGAAAATATTTAGTTTTCATAATTTAAATGTTTGACAAGAAAAAAAACTAAAATACCTGACCCAAGTTATGGGCATTTTAGGGTCGGTCGCGGAGGGCAAACAACCTTTTTTTAGGCCTTATCCTATTATGAAAATAACCAAAGGCATAGGCCCACTCATATTCAAGGAAGTAATGCTATGTGACATATCCAAAATAGATTCCCAAAAATCTAGGGGAATACTCAATCGGATAAGTATATTGTACGTACTGCATAAAGCCTTTAAAAAAATATGTTTGTTTGCACTCCGCGACCGACCCTAAAATGCCAAAAATTTAGGTCGGGTATTTTAGTTTATTTTTTTCTTCAAACATGTAAAATATAAAAACTCAATATTTTCAATGGAAAACGTAAAATTTAGCAGTATAAAGTCACATTTAGCAGTGTAAAATGCATATTTTCTCTAAATAATAACCTTGCATTGCTTGGTATTTACGATAAAATTGATGGAATGACATCATTCTTTAAAATTTATATGTGAAGAGTAAAAAAAAATCTACCGACCGACCTAAATTTTTTATTTTTCCGCTGGAGGGCAAACAAACAATTTACTTTTTTGGCCTAATACATTACAGAATATTTCAAGTCATCAAATTTTATGTTAAAACTAATTGTTACAAAAT
>JXSR01S068535.1:14003-24867 GCA_000969725.1 Ophiothrix spiculata | reverse complement strand
ATATATAATGTTGCATGATAATTGGGCAGTCAGTATTTATGCAAGGGCAAGGGAGGGAGATGGTGAAAACTTTTACTCATTTTGGTGGTTGCAATATTTTGACACCTTTCATATTTTTAGGCCATAAGACGCATGCATGATCCATATTTTTATGGTCTACCAAACAATTGGTACCCTTACACTGACAGCAAGTCTCTGTTGTTTTAAAAATTAATTCCAAATAGCTACAGTGGTTTGGTAATGAAAATATTAATTGGTCACCAGTTGCCAATGCTTGAAGACACCAAGACCCATATTAGGTGTTTAGCTAAACCATAGTTTTAATTCTCCTTAACAGCACGGCTCATTGAACTGTTGCGCTTGAAAGCTGCAATGGTGCGTATCATTCCTAAACAGTTGAAGTTCAGTTAAACCATGGTTTAGTTAAACACCTTTCTGGAATATGGGCCCAAGTGTTAACACCAAGTCTCCATACTTAGGCAGAAATTCAAATTATGTGATTTCTTCCTTATCCAGGAAAAGAGTAACGAATTGAAGGTGCAAATGCAAGCCCTAGATAGACAACGGCAGAAGAACGAGAAACTGAATGATCTTGAGGAAGAAGCCAGAGAGAAAGCTGAATATCTGTTACAGAAGGCCAAGGAGCAGAGGGGAGAACAGGAGGACGAAATTAAAAAACTCAATGAGGTAAGGGAGTACCATTAGATTTCCAGGGGGAGCCGGAAGTTGGGTTTTTTTTCGCTCCCCATTCGGGAGCAAGTTTTTTCCTGGAAATTACTGTTTTTCTGCCTATTCCATGTTCAGGGGGGACTTTTTTTTTTTTGCCTGTGGAGAGGGATTTTTTTTCAAAAAACTTCCTGCTCCATCCTCCCCTTGAAATCTAATGGTGTGCCCCTAAGGGAGTAGTCAATATACTCAATTGTATAACTCATCCATAGATTCTAGTCATATGGTTGGTAAGATTGTAACACATGACCATTTATCATTTTTACTATCACTATCATCCGTTTGATAGTCTTTATTATATAACTCATACATAGATTCTAGTCATTTGATTGGTAAGATTGTAACACGTGACCATTTGTCATTTGTACTATCACTATCATCCGTTTGATAGTCTTTACTATCACTTTCATCTGTTTGATAGTCTTTACTATTACTTTCATCCGTTTGATAGAATATTTTCTCTTATCAAACTGGATTGAAAACTACAGTGTACAGTAGAGACCTATTGCTTTCTGCTACATGGATAGTGGGTTAGTACAATATTATAATGTGTTATCAAATGACTAGAATCTTTTAGATGAGTTATATAAAACAAATATTAACTGCTTATATTCGTGTGATGGTAGAAAAATACACCAATCCCTCATATAAAGATTGATTGTTCCATTTCACTTGCCTATCAATTCGGGATATTTTTACCATCACAATCATAAGCAGTTAATATTTGTATACCAGCGGCCGGCCGGAACCGCTGGTTCCGGTTGGTTGCTATTGTTCTTAATAAAGACAATCGCTTTCTGGGTGATCAGCGCTGGTTGAGTTTTGAAGCAGCCCCTAGGGAATTATATGACACATATCAAAGACATTTTACAACACAGGGGTAGAATTTCTTGCAGAGCTAAGAAAGTTCATTTGGATTGTACAAGGTGGAGTGTAATTATTACAAGAGTCTTTAATTGTGTAAAGGTTTTGTAGTTTACGGTTAGATTTGCATCAATTCATTTTAGGAATCTGTACAAAAATTGCCTCTTCCCAAAACTCTATAGCCCTGACATAGCTTTGCATGTTTTACTGTAATGCATGAATCAAAAAGATCCAAGTCATTGTTACTCAGTGTCATATTTCAGAAGTTAAGGGGCTGCTGTCAGCTGTCGGTTTAGTTTTAAAAAACGGTACCAAGCCCATGCACAAAAAGGTGTAAGGTTTAGATTTAAGGTTTAAATTAAAGTAGGGATGGGCTATTTTATAACAGATTCTCACAACTAAGATGTAAAATTGAAAGGTTTCAAAAATCTACCATCCCATTTATCATTAACCAACTCAACAGTTCTCCAGATATCTGACTTTTCCTGGTTTTGTCATGGTTTGTAAAATTGTTTTGCTCTTGTTGTATAATATCATAATATATGTTCTTGTATTTGTAAAGCCGACGCCCTTCAGCCTGTGCTGCTAGTCGGCTATTTGTATACCGTCAATAAATAAATAAATAAATAATGGCCCATCACAAATGGGCTATTTAGAGAATTAAAGATAAGATTTTTTGTTTTGCCTGTCATCTATCGTCTCATAATGGATGGGCGTACATTATTTTGAGTAATGGGTGCCCCCGCAGAAAAAACGTACACCCCTATTCAAACATGAAATATTCCTAACCCAGTGAAGCTGTTCGCGCCGTATGTGTGCGTATACCTGCATCGCGCCGCGATTTTGAACACGCGGCTCCACTGCGTTTCACGCTGAACGCACTGTCATCTATCGTCTCATAATGGATGGCCAAAATTCCTTATTAGGAAGTGAAATCGCACTCGGTGACTAAGAATTTATAATAATAGCCAATCAGAAAAGTGATGTTATACATTTGATGGGACACTAGCTCTTTTTTTATTTAGGATGTCTTCTTGATCATTTTCATTTGTTTCAAGATCCCCTTCAACTTTCTATTCCCTTTGTGTGTTTCCTGGCACTTGCAAATTTCATTTTTATCTTGGTAAACATTGATTAAATTGGTTAAAATTTATTTTTCAAATTTCCATTCCAGCTCATTTTGAACGCTAAATGTCATGCCATACGTGATGCGCAGATCTTAGAGAAACAACAAATCAAAGAGGAATATACAGAGGAAGAACAACGACTTGACAAAATGATGGAATTGGAGCGACAGAGGGCGCTGGAATTACAAGAGGAAATCGAAAATGAAAGGAAGCGGGAACGATATCAGTAAGTCTTATCAGTGGTTGCAGTGCGCAAGAAAGTAATGAAAGAGCAAGCTTATTTAGGGCTCTTCCTTAAATTGAGGTACACAGGAATCCTGCATGAAGCAGGGAGGATTCCTTGCTCCAAAATTCTTTTGTTTCTTCTACTTGAAAATCCTGTGTCATTAAAATCATTCATAAAGAGAGCTCTCCTTATTGACTTTTAACTGCTTCACTGAGTGTGGTTTTATGTAGTTTCTATATGATTTATTGGCATATTGATTCAAACTACTTGAAAAGCAGGGGTTGTCAATAAAGGTATTGTAAAAAAAGCAGTGCTCCTTCCTGGTCTAATCTGGAGCGCTTAGTGAGCCAGGATTCCTGCAGGATTCCTGGGGGAAAGAGGGCTTGGTAATATAGGGAAGAGCCCTTAGGATGACAGATTTTTATGAAACAAAAATTGATCCTGTGAGTGTGTTAGTCTTTTGAAATGGGGCAACTCAGTATACACACAAATCCGACAAAGTAATTACAAAGGTGACTCTATAGGCAAATTAGAAATTTATTGAACAATTTAAACAAAAATCCAGGGTAGGGGCTGCATTTACTTATAATGAAGTCCTGTACTGAGGATTTTTGTTTACACTGTTTAATAAATTATTGTTTGGCCTATAAATGATCAAATGCGGTGTTCATATCCACTATTGGTGTTTCTAATAAATTTCGGACATGAAAATTGAGAACCTTGCGTAACAGAATTGTGTGTGCAATTTAGGCAAACGCTCTCGATACCATCATACTTTCGTTTTCTGATTGAGCGTGGCATACTTATGGTGTCCTGTGCTTATGACAACTTCTGGATATGCAATGGCTGCGTTCAGATTGTCAGTTCGTTATTTGAAACAATAATAAGTATTTGAATACATGTGTACCCTAAAAAATACAATGAATGCTGTTCAGTATGTGGTTCATGTACGTACCGTATCAATTATAGCAATCAAATGTCAAAAAGAAAAAAATCAAGAAGTTTTTGTGTTGCCCATACATGCACAAGTTAGAAAATTGAAATTTTGGGTCGGTCAGCCTTTTTTTGTTTTGTTAATAAACTTAATTCAGACTTCTGAGGCTGTGGATTCACCAGCTGCTTATCTTCAATTTGAAGGTATAAATGTGCCTCGGGGGCATTTTATTTTTTTAGGAACATCTTTGAATAGGAGTTAATATTTGGGCCTATTTAAAAAAAAACACACAACCCTATTTTTCACATTTTTAGGGTCAGTTGCTGAGGGCAACACAACTCTTTTTTGGCCTAATTGTGGTTCTCTCAAGAAAGAGCAGTCAATATACAATAAAAATAGTAAATGCTTGTTTAGTATGCTTGTGATTGTGTTTGCAGTTGCGACTTTCATGGGGATAGTCATCGTAATTTGCATGAGATTTATTTAAATTGTGTTAAAATATATTGAAATATCTTACTTGACAAATTAAATTTAGATTTACATTTAGGTTGCGGCAGGCCGCACAAAGTAATATCTTAATTGTGCTTCAACGCCTTGCGTTATCGTCCTCATGATGTTGTCAACCTTGGATCTTAACGATTTCGAAATATTTTTTATCTCCATTTTTCTAGGGGTGCTGCTCAGGTTTTGAATCAAATCTCACAGCGTGAAGAGGAGAGGTTACTGGATCAAGAACGCAAAGATCAGGAAGCTTTAGCAAGGCTGAAATATCTTGAGAAACTGCAACGAGAAGACTTAGATGTAAGAACAACTTTGTATTGGAAGTAGCACATGCAAAATATGTTTTTCCTGGTCAGTAGAGAATTCTCCTTTGGTATTCATGAAAATTAAAATGGGACAATTTCTCTGAGTCAAGTTAGTTATATTTTAGCTTGGGTTTAGAGGAGCATATTCCAATTTTTCAAAACTTAGTTTTCAATGTCATATGAAAGAGTTTAAAAGCTGTATTGGACAAAATTCAAAATGTTATCTGCTGATGATTTACATTTGATGTGTTCCATTATAACAGTCAACTACCAAATACTGTGAAAAGTTTGATCAAAACCTTCAGAAAAGATTAAAAAAACCTCAAGTTTCGTTTTGTATGTTGATCCTGGGTATGAGGCTATTCTCTAAAAGTATAGTCAGAAAAGAGGTTAAGTTTTAAATCATAGTCTGCACATAAATTAAAAGAAATGTTAATTTTGCATTGGATCTTCTAATGAAACCAATTATAAGATTTAAACTGTAGAGAGCAGTATTTATTGTTGTAGCTAATGATAAATGTGACCTGTCATATCAAAAGGTACCTTAAGGGTCCCAAAATTAAAATTGATCTTTTGTTCTTATCTGAAAGCTGAGATTTTAACCTTTAAAATGACACCTTACTTTTTTGGTAATTGGATGTTCGGTTGCAAAGTTACATCCAAATTGGCAAAAGGCATCGGGCTAATTCGGAAAACTATACTTCTTGGAAAAAGAGTTTAAAGTTTTTGTACTTAGTAAAACTTTAATGGAGAGTGGATTTTTATCTTGGTTTTTAGCACATTTTTCTTATGTTTTGGATGTTGAAACCTGATTAATGATAGAATACACTTCTAAAGTAACGTTTCTGATGAAATTAGAAATTCGACCTTGGACGTGATTTTTAACTGTGCTCAGCTTCAATGGCCCATATCTTGTAATTTACTATGCCAACCTTGAGGTACCTTTCGATATGACGGGTCACAAATAATAATGAAAGAAAATCTAAATATTTTATTATGAACGGAATGAATTTGAGATTGAAACTTCTGTTATGTTATTACCACTAACACTTCAAAAAATAAAAAAATACAACAAACGAAATATTCTGGTCCAACCATATCAATAGATCTTTAAATAAACACTCTATGCACCACACGCTTTAGAAAATACAAAAATTGTCAAAAGGGTGGGGTTCAGAGAATTTTCAGTAAAATAAGGGTGCCTTGATAAAATGGGTGGAGTTGAAATAAATAGGGTGGGTTGCTTACCCTGTGACTAAAATTGAAATTATGTTGAGGACCTCTGAAATCATCAATAGTGATAAGATGTTGTTGTTCCCATTTATGTTTTGCACATTGATGAGCTAGGCTTAATCAATGAACCAAAGTGGGATGAATTCAGAACCCCATCAGTACTCAAGAAAAAGTTATTGAAGTTTCTAAAAGGGGTGGGGGTCAGAGAATTTTCAGTATAAAGGGTGTGTGGATAAAAAGAGTGGGGTTAAAATATAAAGGGTAGGGTTCAAACCCCATTGCATTCAGGGATAAAGTACATTGCTGAACTCCCAAGATATCTTTTTACTACAGTGGTACCTCATTAACATAAAATCACTGGGGCCAAAGAGTTTAGTTTGGGTTATCAGGATTTTGTGTTATCCAACTGATTTCACATGGAAATCAATACTTGGGACCCAATAAACATTTTGTGTTATCAGGGTTTTTGTGTTAACGAGGTTCCACTGTATTATACCACAGGATCTGAAAAAGAAGCATTTAATGACTCTGGAAGCTCAAGCAGAGATTTCCCGTGCCAACGAAGAATCCGAACAGATGAAGAAACGCAAGCAAGAACAAGAGCATCTGGCAGACCTCAAAGTAGCGGAGTACATGAAGCAGAAAGCTAATAGAGACGCTGCCTTTGAGGCTGAGCAGGAGAAGATTAAGGCAGAGAAGGAAAAGGAGATTGCAAGACTTCGAGCTCAACAGGTAAGAGCAGGGCCCTGTCACTGCTATTCTAAGCCAAGGGAAAAAAGGTACCCACCATGAATACCGTCACACACAGGAAGAACTAATCTAATACTCAAATTTGTATACTCGGCATTCAACCCGTGCAAATCAATTGCTTCAATAGTATAAGTGACAATGCAATGACTGTTAAAGAGATATATACATCACCTTGTGGAATGTCAGAAACAACTTCAGATTAACTCGCAGATAACAATAGGGATAACCGTAGTGTGTGCATAATGAACGTTATTTTGTGATGTAGTATGGTACATCATTTACATTTGATGTGATTTGCCACTTTTACACTTAAGTGATCAAGGGGGGTTCCTAGGGGCCCTACCATAAAACGTGAAAAACTTTTACATCACTGCTTCATGTAATTGTCAAACTTAACGCAGCACGTCCCTCAGTTACGTGGCAAAAAAATTCAAATCGATCCAGTCGTTTTCATGCTAATTAGCATAATGTGATTTTTTGAGGGTGCTGTTCAAATTTGTTTTGCTCATAAAATCGAAACCAAATAACTTTTTTCTCATTTCATTTTGGCAATGTAATTGTACTTGCAATGTGCAAATTTGAGCAAAATTTTCATGCAAAAATTCCTCTGGGAACACATTTTTTGAAATTTTGGCAGGAAACTTTTTGATGCGACACAAAAAATGTTTTTTTGGCTGCCATTTTGAAACGGTTCATCTGATTTTCAATTTTGTTCCTGTATTTTGGTTATTTTTACATGCTTTATCATTGACCAGACTTTCAATGTAAAATTTTTACACCAGAAGGGTGTTTTTATAAGGGGGGTCCCTAGGAAAACCCCCTTGGGCACCAACGGGTGGGAAATACCTTGGTCACTTAAGTGCCCTGGACAAAATCGAGTACAAAAATAGTACAACATTCCTAAGGTGCACATTTGGAACATCATTTAAGTACAATTTGAGTACATTTATAGTACACAAATTTGTACTATATTTGTACTACAACTGTACTATAATTGTGTTCCAAATGTGCACCTTAGGAATGTTGTACTATTTTTGTACTCGATTTTGTCCAGGGTGTTTATGCCACCTTATGGTTTATTCAGAGTCTTGTCAATGGGCATCGATCGATGGATATCGACAGACTCTGAATAAACCATTAGTGACTTCCAAATTCCAAAAGAAAGGCAGAAATGGACATTGGAAAAACATCTCCCATATATAGACAATCCGACCGACTTGTTGATTTGTCTCAACCATGTGTGGCGCTGTTGCGTCCGCCATTTAGGGGGGGGCCGTCGGGGGCCACTTTTGTATATATACGTTGTATGTGCGTATTTGTGTTAATTTTCATGGCTTTTCTTTGAGTTTCTGATTGTATTTTTAAAAATTAAGGATAGTAAAGTCACTCGCATTAAAAATGAAAATTTTAGGGGGGAAATAACTTGAACTAACTGCCATTGCCCATGGTAGCAAAAGTTTCCCAAATTCTTTGGTGTGAATAAAGACATAAAAGATAAACAAGTATCAACCAACTTTATCTTGACCAAGAGGACATTGCTAGAAGATTTAAGCTATAAAATTCAGGAATTGTGATTAAATCGAATGATATTCTAAAACCAACCGTATTATCATTTGTATCGTATTTGGACTTATAAAGTCGAAGCAGTCAGATTGTTGCTATTCTTAATTCTTTGCACCTTCTTGAAAAAATGGGATCTGCTTAATTTGAAAATATAATCAAAAAGATAAAATATAAAATATTTTAGCTAAAAACTCCGCTAATCTAAAACAGATAATTCGAAAACGCTAGTAACGCATCCGTATGACTACTGCAGATGTACCATAATAATTTGTTTCCGATTTTATTATTTTGTTATTTTCAAAAGATGGAAGAAAAACATGCTTTCAAACAAATATTTGCGAGACGGTACGTCTATACATTATTCAGTAGCAATATTATGGATAAATAGAGTTTCCCAAATCATGTTGATGCTCTACTAGGCATATATAAGTGTGTTTACCGAGGTGCTTACATAGGCCTATGGGAATTACATCAACTCATAATAATTTAACATTCATCATCCAAAATTGCTTAGGAAATGGAAATCATTGTTCTCAAAGTCTAGTTTTTTGTGGGTTTATAAATCATTATTTTTCTGTAGACCGACTTAGGAATATTCTTAAAATCTTTATGAAATAGAGCCCAGGTCTTTACCACTTTTCTCTCATCCCCTGCAGGAGAGAGCCAAAGATTACCAGGCTGAGAGAGATGCTCTACGGGCGAAGCGAAACCAGGAGGAAAGAGAGCGGGAATGGAGGCAAAAGGAGAAGGAAGACGCGGTGAAGAAGGCTGAGACTGAGCACACGTTGAAGATTGCCCGTGAGGTCCAAGTACGCAATAAGGAACACTTTATGTCGGTTGAAGCGCAGAGGGAAAGAGCAGAGTTTGAAAGGGTGTTGAGGTAAGCCTATGAAAATGTACAGTCAGGTTTGTTTGTTTTTTAATTCTGGTTGTTGTTTTTTTAACATATCATGTAAATAGTAAGGGCTGGCATCAGCCCATCATTTAAAGGAAAGTTTTAGCTTTGTAACACAGCAACTTTTAGTTAAGTCCGTATGAAAGAATGCATTTCTAGATTTGGGGTGACATGCTGAATGCAACGGCGATATCAGTTTTTGAGCAAAATGAATGCTTTTGGCTTGTTTTTTAGAGAGAAAGAGTACAAATTAAATTTGCTTAAGTAAAATGTTAAACTATTGAGTCTATTTTCACTTTTTAGAATCAATATGGGATTTTTGTCTAATTTCTCAAATATTTGTTCTAATAATAGAAATAATCAAAAAATGTAATTTTTACCACCAAAATCTCTCATTTTGACTTGTTTTTGGTATTCTTTTATCAATACCCCCTAAATTGAGTTAAGTTAAAAATTTGAGACTACTTATCCCCAGTGATGTAAATCGGTAATTTACCGGTTAATTTACATGGTAATTTGCATGGTAAATTACTGGTAAATTAAGTTAAATAGGTAAAATAAGTAAAATATAACTTTTTTCCAATTATTATATTTTACTTAATTAACATTAATTTACATGTATTTTACCATAATTTACTGGTTATTTACCTCAGTTTTTAATTGACCGGTAAATTAACAAAATTACTTATTCCAGAAATTTGTTTTTATTTTTTTGAAAAGTGAAATTGTTTAAAATTTTATCTAAGCATATTTTAGCTATAGGTCTACCCATTTTTTGGGGGCTGAAATTCTGCATTTTTGTCAACATTATGTGTGAATCTGGTTCAAGAAATGTGAACTTTTATGCAGATTCGATTATTAGTTGCTGAGTGACAGAGCAAGAAGTGATTGGGTTTAAATCAGCCTTTAAAATGTCACATAATATGAACCAATTTGACATTTATGTAGTAAACTTTGTAACAGAGAAAAAATATTCTTTTTTTTTCCTACCATTGTTACAATTGAGATCATTGACCAGACTAGTAGTCGAGTTATCAAAATTCAGTTCGAACTGAGTCATTTTGGCAATTTTGTGACTGGAGTCGAAAACGAGTCATTCGAGTCGGTGTACAAGTTCAGTTTTAGAAAAAAAAAAACCGTCTCTTTGACTCATTCTCTTTAATAATTTTTGTGACCCTAGTCAGACTCAACTACAAGCCTGTTTTTGACTACGCTCTATAGGAGTAAAGATTTTTAAGCAAGATTGAAGGTTTGGAATCATATGCCTCATCCTAAAATCATTCTCAGAATTACATACTTACCAATATGTAGGTGATTTGTTTAGATTAGATGAGACTTTCACCACTGTTTGGATTTGCTATGGGTCCAAAACCTGTATGGTTCAATTTTGTATGTAAATTGGTGACTATCCATACTCACAGGTTTTATCCAAGGACTATAATCCAAGGACTATAATGGTTTTCATGAGCATCAAAAATCAGAAAATGGGCGATTCCAAAGTAACGTCTGTGACCAAAAAATTAGAAGTTTTCACGCCAAGTTTGTTGTTGATAATGGTGCTCACTGGTAGGATCAAGACATGTAGGTGTTTAAAGTTTAAATTAATTGCCAGAATACTGAATTAAGTTCATGTAAGGCCAAAAAAAAAACAAGTTTGTTTCTGGTAACATGCTTGAAAAGTAAAATGCGATATGCGTTTGTTTGTTTTTGTTTTACACAAAATGCAGAATGAAAAACAAA
>JXSR01S068513.1:37767-59622 GCA_000969725.1 Ophiothrix spiculata | reverse complement strand
TTATCATTAGATTCACTTACAAGAAAACATGATACCATTATTGAAATCTACAAACCATATGCTGACTTATAAAATGTATTGGTAGTATCGGGAGATTTATGGTAGTATAGGGAGATGTATACATTATTTTACAGCTTGCTGTGCTTAAAGATGCAATTCATGATTCTGATTTGACGACAACCTCGACTCTATACCTTTTTTTTTCTATTCGGAATAGCGAGCTTTTTTTAGAATTCAGCTTTAGCGAGTCGTTTTTTTAAATTTTGAAAAGTGAGCCTATTTTAAAATTTGGACTAGCCAGCCTATTTTAAAATTCGGACTAGCAAGCTGTTTCTAAAATTTAGACTGGTGAGCCTTTTTTCAAATTCAGACTAGCGAGCCTTTTTCAAATTCAGACTGGTGAGCATAAATTACAATTCGGACTAGCGAGCTGTTTGACTAGCGAGCCATTGGACTAGCGAGCTGTCTGAAAAGCAAGCAGTTCCCTCTGTTACAGCCAACAGAAATGGTCAAGTTTATCATGAAAGTTGCATCAGCTGGACATTATATTGGCATTTTAATGCATAGAGTTATCATCCATAACGAAAACAATAACTTAATATGTAATGGAAATAAGTAATTACCCAGAGAATAAAAATGCTTTCTAGAGATAGCTAGCTGTTTTTTAAAGGCGATGATACCTCGTGAAAACATTGGATCATTTGCATTTCTAAACAACATTTATATTCATAGGTCATTCGGACTCGCCAGCTGGGTGCATAGAGTCATGAAATTCAGATCAGATACAAGGCACCACCAGTACTGATGGACTTAAAGTTGCAGAGGAGGGTGGCCATGGCAACTGTTACTGGTTGCCGTACGGTATCGTAGCCGATCCCCCGTATGCATCATGTCCTATACCGCCTCTAGCGTATTCATGGAAAAATACAACTTCCCGGATGGTCACTAAAGTTATTTTCATAATCGGTAAAAAAATATGGTAACATCTATTAAAAGTGGGGTTCACTCGTGAACCTCAGCGGATTTGGAATAACATAATTATGTTGCTTACTATAAAAACACTTCTGTAATTTTTTTGAGGAAAGGTAAAAATATGATTTTTGTAATATTTTCTTTAATAAGTGACCCAGCTTGACCAAATAGAAATACACATGAAACGTATCCTAAATTTGCATTTTAGAAATCCCTCGTCCCTAAATCTAGTGGATGCTATTAATCGTGTCCTATGCCGCCTGAAAAATTGTATGCCTTTTGCCAATGCTTCCTTTGATTAGACAGAACTGCAAAAAGGTCTTTCAACTAGATAGGTTTGGTGGATTTTTGCTAAAGCGTTTGGTTTGTTGTTTTGACTTTTTAGACCAAATCCTGTCCTAGAGAAATATTGGTAGGTGAGGGTAAAACTGGCTTGATCTGATAGTCTTTTCCTTTCAGTATCAATAACAATATATTACATCTATGTGAAAAATATTTCAAGCTTTTAATGTCATTTTTGAAAAATGTAAATGTAGTGACCAGTGACAGATGCTACCTGGAAGGTTCGGACCTTCTTCCCATATAACATGGAGATGAGGCCTAAAAATATATATGTTTGTTTGCCCTCCGCGACCGACCCTAAAATTTGGGTGGGGTATTTTTTTTTCTTCAAACATGTAAAATATGAAAACTCAATATTTTTGATGGAAAACATAAAATTTAGCAGTATAAAGTCATATTTAGTAGTATAAAATACATATTTCCTCTAAATAATGACCCACAATCTCTGCATTGCTTGATATTCACGATAAAATCCATGGAATGACATCATTCTTTAAAATATATGTGAAGAGTAAAAAAAAAAAAAAAAAGACCGACCGACTGACCCAAAATTTTAATTTTTCCATTGGAGGGCAAACAAACCATTTATTGTTTTGGCCTGATGTTAATAATCAAACTGTGAGGAAATATACAGAATTATATAGTAGACCTACAGAGAATTCCAATGTCAGGATTAAACTGGTCTGGTTCTGTGGTACATTGTGTTTTATGAAAACATTTGAGGTTTATTGGTTTTTCTTATTAATAATGTGTTATTACAGTAATGAAAACAGTCAGGAAACATCCAATAATAATAATAACAAAATCTGTGAGCAAATACCATGTAATAATAATCAATGTACTCAATCAAGTTGAATTGTCGTTAGCGTATTTTGTGCCATTTATCCCCTGCGGCTATCGCTCCATATGACAGGTGTTATCATGCCATCCAGTCTGTCATGTTATATTAGTATCAACATATCACTAATAATTGATGTACGTAATATATTGCCTGATGAAAACATGGACGAAGATTACATTGATTCATGCGAAGTAAAACAATATCACTTTTCTTACCATATGCCGTGCAAAATAATTACTTGCTATGTGCTGTACGAAATGATTTTTGGATATTTTGCTCAAACTCTAAAAGGCCTAACAGCTTTTGAAAAAATGGTTCGGTATGCCACTATAGTGGTGTCCAAGAAAAAACATTCTTTGAGTGAAAAGGTCTTGGCTTACCGGATGGTCAGAACATATGTAAAGGTGTTATTTATAGTCCATGAAACAAACTTAGATATAACTTTTGTTTAATTTCAAACGGTGATCTAAAACATAAGTTATGCATTGCAAATTATGCAAATATTGGATGTAAAATTTTCTGGTCCAATTTCACAATTTTGTAAATTCTCCTTGATTGAAGTTCTATTGAGTATTTTCCTTGATCAGCTTTGTGTGTATACCTTCAGATTTGTTTGGAAATAAGCCTAACCCAGCATTTCCAGTAATGTCTATTACTGTAAACGGGGATATTTTCGCAAGCAGAATTTTTTGTGAAACGTGATAATTACGACCTTTCTTCGCGTGTTAAATTTGCATTTTTAAGCTTCATTACATTGACCTACACATAAAATATACATATTGGTGAGCTGTTATATTCACAGCTAGATGATGATTCGCGAAATTCACGCAAAATTAAACCTTCGCGAAAGTAACCCCGTTTACAGTACTTCGCATTTGAATCAAAATCCTGAGCTCTGACCACTTTAAATAGCCACATTTCCATTGTTCAATACAAATTCAATCTACATTGAGTGATTTGTTAGTGATCCACTAAAGCATCTGAAACCTGCCACGGTTGTTTGTCATTTTGTCCAAATCCCTTTTCCTCATGGCTAGACTATGTTTACCCAAACAAAGCCATTTAGAATTCACGTCATTGCATTTAAATAAAGACTCGGAACTCGTGGCGAGGTTAATGTGCAAATAAACAAATCAAGCCTTAGACATAAGTCACTTCAGCATGCCTGCCGGGTTTTGAGAGTAAATGCTGAGGATTTAGGAAGCTGTGTAGGTGTCTCTCCCTGGTGTGACTATTTTTAAATGACGACTTCTTTTATAGCTCGATTTGTAAGTCTGTTTAGTTGCAAAAACCTAAGCTTAACGGGCTGTAGTTATGTTGTCAATTTTGGTGTCATTAGATAGCTATCAGGGGTCTCCACTCTATCATTCAAATCAAGTAGAATTGGTTGAAGGTAAATACTGTCCATCTGCTCAGGAAAATGTGATTGTGAATCCTAACTATTTTTAATCATGAAACGATAAATAGTTTCCACAGCATTAGTGGGGACTCGAACCATGAGTTATGGCGCATGTTAGTCATGCATTACGAAGGGAGGTTTCTAATTTGCTAGTGAATTATGCGAAAGCTAATATATATAAGACAAAATGAGACAATGTAAATATTAAAAACAGGCAATTCAGAGCTCAAACGGAGAGATCTCGGATTCATAATTCACGTCCGGTTTACAGGCAAAACAACGCGGGTTTGTTACATTATCATTCACAATCAACACCACATTATAATATATTATTTGCAATTCAATAAGAAGTATCAAGCCTACAATCTGTCAAAATTTGAAAAGAATTGAATCGGTCGAACATCATAAAATTATGAGGTTTTGACGTAAAAGGTATCAACTTTTTCAAAGTAGTCTATTGACACCATTTTGATCTTGATAATGGACGTGAAATCACAAGTAAAGATTTTTATATAAACTAGAGACTCTATTCCATATGTACGCCATAAAATTGTGATATTCTGGAATGTATAAGAAGGTAAAAAGAACAGCAGCCTTAAGGCTGAGCTTTATTGTTATGTCAAAAAAGCAAACTTATTGTGTCCTATTTATGATTCTTACAGACAGATAAGCAGATGTTTCTCCATTTTTCCGTAACAAATTTGGAATAAAAGATATCGTTTATTACACTTGCAGCAAAAAGTGTTGTAAAACTTGTGTTATTTGTGCTGACTTTAGCTTTCATGTAGCTCACTGTGCCATTTGTTTATTTGTCTGTCTCACGATTGACTTGATTTTGTGACATTTCAAATTCAAACAGTTTGCTTTACCTTGGAGAAAATAAACTGCATGTTTCAAGTTTTGAAATGTTCCTATGCACTCTGTGGATTTTGATCTGGATGTTACACTGGTCCATGCTCTAATAGAGGTGACATCAAATGAACAGAGCACCAGTGGCATATGTAACTTCTGTACCATGGAGTAATGAGAGTAAAGTGCCTTGCCCAAGGACACAAAGTGATAGGGATTCGCGCTGTAGTAATTTGGCGCGAGTCTCTAGGCGAGTCGACTCGCAGACTCGCGCCGAAATTCTATCCCTGCGCCAACCACATAACCTGCATTATTTAAAAAAAATTGAGATATATGCGGTGTGATTTAGGCCCTGTACTTGGAACGGTTACAGTCCCCAGAAAATCTATGTCTGGGTTTCCTATTTCTATTGGTACCATAATTATGGAAATCGGATGATGATGTCATCACAATGAAGTGATAAAACATGGGCGATTAGAAAATGTTGATCGTCTTCAAAATACAAAAATGGAATTTCTTCAGTAAAGACGATCTCTACAATGATGGTCTGTTGACAGTGAGTTTAAAGTTGGAGAATTGTGTTACTTTGCAAAGGGACTATGTAAAGATGCCCTAAACCCGGGGGGGGGGGGGGGGGGGGGGGGCTACTTAATTGACGGAAGGTACGGGTATGTGCCGCCCTCAAGACCCCCTTTTCAAGCCTCCTCTTCCACTCCCCAAGATACTCTTTTCAAGATTACTTCAGTTCCGAAGACCTCATTTTCAAAGAAAATGACTCAAAAATGTGTTTTAACTTTTTTCAAGCTAATTTTGAGCGATTTTCAGCTCAAATAGTCGTATATTTATGCGAAAAAGGCAGTTCTTGAGACCTCAATTTGGGAAAAAAATCAGTTTTATAGACCCTATTTTTGACCAAAAATACGTTCCGCTTTGTTGGATATCGTTGATCTCACATATCTACCAAAATTTTTGTCCTCCCGCCCTCCCCCCACCCCCAACCCTAAGGATCTCATAATAAGATTATACGTTCCTGGCTGAGTAAAATTTAAAAGCTTTTTGATAACCCCTTGTATGTGTCTATCTCCCTGGTGTAACGATCAGATAGTATACATATTTGCCACATTTTTTACCCCTTGTATGTGTCTATCTCCCTGATGTAACGATCAGATAGTATACATATTTGCCACATTTTTTAAAATTTTGGTACAAACAAACTCAAAATTGAAATTCCTTCATCTTAATGTTATGGTCTCAAATACTTCATCATAATTATTTGAGACAAAAGATTTTTAGACCGGGATATTTTTGTAAATGGCCAGACATCTTTTTCCGAAGTAGGTCATTTTGAATTCACATCTTCTGTATTTTAGCATGTGCATGATTAGAGACCTGAACAAACAAACACCCTGTCTGATTGGGAATCTTCTCTGAGATGTATAATAGCTTTGTAGGAAAAATACACAATGCAAAATGTCTGCTTAGTATAAATTGAAATCTATGAATACAAATGATACACAGAGTGAGGATTAGTATTTTGCTGATATGAAGTCTAAACTACAGAAAAAAAATTCTGTCTTTGAAATCACTTAAGGGTAAATGACCTCGCATCTGCTCAGGAAAATGTGAATCCTAACTATTTAAATCATACCTGCCAACTGTTCCTATTTAAGAGGAACGGTTCTGTTTTCGGCAAAAGAAAAGGTAATTTTTACCAATCTGTTCCTCTTTTTGTAAAACTCACCCTATAGTAAAGTAGAGGAAAATGGAAAATGGTTCCTCTTTTTGGACAAAAATATGCCCACTTGTCCCTCCTTCCAGTTTTCAAATGTTGGCAAGTATGTATTTTTAATCATGAAAAGATAAATAGTTTCCACTGCATTTGCAGGGACTCAACCATGGATTATGGCAGGAGTTATTCATGCATTTCGAAGCGAGGGATCTACTGCTGAGCTATCCAGGCAGCGTTGAGATTGTGAACTAAAATCTATAACAAAAACATTTGAATGCCATATTTTTCTTTTGTTTACATAAAAATTGCAATTTTTGCCTCAATGGAATGCTCAATTTGTAAGTAAATTATGCGAATGCGTATATCAGACAAAATGTAGATAATATAGATACTAAAAACAGACAATTCACAGCTCAAACAGGGCGATCTCAGAGTCGTAATTCATGTCCGTTTTTTAAAAGGCGTCAACTTTTCGAAGTAGTCTATTGATGTCATTGTGACCTTGATAATGGATGTGAAACCACTAGTCATGTAAAGATCCATGTATAAACTAGAGACTCTATTCCATACGTATGCCAAAAATTGTGATATTCTGATATATGTAAGTAGGTAAAAACTTGCAGTAAAAATGAAGTTCAGCCGAGCGAGACGATTTAGGGACTGTAGCCATAACTGAAGTAGGGCTTGTGAAATAGTTCAAAATTCTACTTCCTTGAGGTCAAAATAAACATGTAGCTGTGCCTATTCAAAACTTTAATAGTCACAAAGTTACCATGTTTTATTGCTATTAAAATATCAAAATAACTCCTTAATAACCTTGAAGTATTTCCCTTCTCCATAAAGTTCGACCTGTGTTCCTGGTCCTCACCTTTCAAAGAGCACTTACACTGTAATTCTCTTTTCAATATATGAATAATTTTTGATAACCATGTGGCTTTTCTTTTGAAGATTGTGGAATGTAAAGTGATTTAGAATAATTAGTTGATCTATTTTGAATGCGAGTATAACCAAATATTGCTATCTTCAGCAGATAGTCAATGACACTTAGTTTTTAGATTTGGATATTTATTCAAAAACAATAACAAGGTTTATCTCAACACTTCCCAAGTTCATTTATTAGTTTGCAGTTTATCTTTCTCCAATATTTTATTTTTTATTTATAGTATCATCAAACTGAAGTAGATTTGATTTCCCAAGTTCGTTTGTATATATTTGTATTCAGTCTCTCAGTATAACTAGTTTACTTTCACAGCTGAAGTGGATTTTGTTTGATAATTTAAGTAAAGTGCTGTATAATTTACAATACAGAAATACGATGTTGTTGCTAACTGAAGTAGATCAGTGTATTTTTTTGTAGCTAATACTGTCACTTCTTATTCAATAATATCTTTATCAAAATGGTGAAATTGAACAGATTTAGCAGCTTTTTATTACGTATATTTGTAGTTTAATAGATAAATTTCAATTTTACTTGTGAGAAACAGTCTGGAAATGATAGCTGCTTCATGTAAATTTAGCAAAATGCTGCTGAGGTGACGGAAAATAAAATCCTGTTTTACTGGTGGCAAACCTTTCAAGTAGGGCCAGTTGGTCAGGCAATTTTTTTCCAAAATTTGTTTTTGCCTAAAATAACCCCAAAATCAGAAAAAAATGGGAGAAAAACCAATTTTTTTTCATTTTGGCCAAAAAACGGCTGATTTTACCTGATTTTGGCAGAACTAAAAAAAAATTCTTCCAAAACGCAAATTTAGGGTCGGTCCAATCTGTAAAACACGGTTTTCGTCACCTAATAACTTTTCTTAGATGGAAATTTATTATTTTGATATTGAAACATACACTCGCGGTCTAAAGTATTTTCGCACAAACACTTTATTCAGCTATATCACACATGACGTTTATAAGGAAACTATCGGGAAACTTATGTTGCTTTTGGTCAGATCTGATAGGTATTGGCACCATATGAGAAGATATGTGGTAATATGAAAGGAGAAAACTTGATAGATCTTCAAAATGATAAGGTGGTTATGTATTTTTAATCATGTATTATATGGGAATACAGCAAGAGGCAGCTATTGATGGTAATCAAACTTAGTTACACTGTTAAACTGTTGGGCATTTTTTTAGCGTTGGTTAAACTATGAACAACCCAATTGTTGGGTAAATAATATTAACCAACTGTTGATGAAATTTTACCCAATATTTGGGTAATTAGCTAAAACTTTTACCCAACAGTTAGGTAATTAGCCAACATTGTACGCAACGTTGGTAATTATTTACCCAGAAGTTGGGTTGTTCATAGTTGAACCAACGTTGGGTAAATTATTTGCCCAACGTTCTAACAGTGTATTCAGAGTGATGTATACTTTGATCAACACCAAATAGACGGGCCTCTTCACATCATGAATTGATGCAAACTGAGCGTGTGCATCTATAACTCAACACGCAGCGTGCGTTTTTTGTGTGACTTGCGTGTCAGTATCATGTAGGTGGTATAATGTTTACTTGCGGATGTAGAAAAGCCACATTTATAATTGGTGCCAAAAGTTGAGTGTGCTTGAAATCCCTTTGGACAAGGAACTAACTGCTAATTGTCTCATGGAAACCCGTACAAAATTGGGGGATGATCCAGGCAGCGATGGTGCGTATGTTCAGCACCCTAGTAGAAGTTGCCGCAGAACCTGAAATGATGCTTGGTGTGGAATGGAGCTTACTTGGGCCACAGTGGTTAGCAAACACCTGTAAAGTGTGCAGAGGCAAAGTGGAATTACAAATCTGGGAGGCATAGCGCACTATAAATCCCCCAGTATTTATTTAATTCCCGCCTATTTAGTGCTGATCAAAGTATAGATGTATATTGCCATCTCGGACATAATATATAGCATAAATGAGAATATTGTATAAGCATGGGGCTATAGCCCCATGGTATAAGCAAAGGCAGCTATTTATGCTCTGTAAAACTTCCGTAATTCTTAAAACGATGTAGAGTTTATCCATTGACATGGAAATAAACATTTATTGGAATAAAAATAGATAAGAAATATCTTGCTCAGGTCGGTGAGCTATTTCTCTAGGGCTTTCTTTCTCATGCCCCCTATCTTGGTTGGTCATTGGCATTTTGAAATCAATACAGTTGACTGATTAATGTAGCTTGTTAATTAAGCTTTGGCGATGATGGTCTATGCCAAATTTTTGATTGAAGTTAAGAGAATTATGTATTTGAAAAGCCGACATACGGAACAGATTTGTGCAAATGGAAGAATTGGAGAGGAAATTTTCAATTTGGACATGCCTTCCATAGGAGAGGGGGGAGGGGGGGTATGGAATACATCTGGAATAGCCCAATGTAGTTTTGTTATTGAGTGCTTGATAATAAATTTAGGGGAATGTAATTGTGGCAAAAAGAAAATTTAGGAAGGAAAAAAAAAAGGAATGAAAGTGCTGGTCCCAAATTGTTATAAATAATGTTGTATTTGTAATGATAGACATTATGTTATGAGTGATGGAATGCTACTGAAGATATCGGGATCTTCCAGGGGTCAAAATACAAGAGGGCGGAGGGCGAATCGCCCCCTATTTTTATAAAAAAGCCCCCTTGCAAAGGTGGAAGAGGGCAAAAAAATATTACAAAAGCACACCAATAGCCCTCACTTATAAAACTTAAGTAGATGAAATTCAACTGCCCAAAATGTTGCTCATAACACGATAAATAAATTTAGCAATAATATCCCAAGTAAAATGAAAAAGTAGCTCTCAAGTAGCTCAAAAGAGCCCCCTGGAATGAAATTCAGAGGGCGATTTTTATTTGCTGGGGAAACAAAAATAGCCCCCTAAAGAAAAAACTTATTTTGGGACCTTCCCATCATTGCTGGCTTCCAATGGGATTTTTTTGCATGGGTTACTGTAAAACAAGAAATATTTGAGGAAAGAAAATTTTGCAAATTTCAGAATCTGGGGTTTTTGGCACAATTTAATTTCACTAATTGCATCAGCATGCCATTGAAATCATTGTACATTATTATAATAATATTAGCGGCAAATTAATTTTGAGATTTTGGGGTATTAGCGAAATTAAATTGCCAGCAAATATTTCTTGTTTTACAGTATAATGAGAGGTATTAGTAATGAAACATATCTGAGACCTAAATGCAAAATTGGGTTAGGTCTGTTATCATGCTATTTTTCATAATACTTCCTAAAACAACCCGTAAAAATCCCATTGGAAGCAAGGCATGATGGGAAGATCCTGGTATCTTCTTTTTGACACAACCCCGTTTAACCCTTTTTCATGGTACACATATTCCTGAATTTCAATAGAAGACTAATTTGGAAAGAAAGAAGAATAAAAGTGTGTGCCCCAAATTTTTATAATATTCTATTTATAATGATAATCTTATTGTTGCGAGAACTGGGATATAACCTCTTTCCCCCATCTTTTCATGACAAAATTATTCCTGAATTTAAATGGAATTTCCGGGGGGGAGGGGGGTTCTTAAAAAAAAATCGTACAGGGATGCTCAAAGTAGACTTCAGAATCTTGACCATCTCTATACCTCAAAAAGCATTATTTTGTGACCCATCTCTATACCATTTTTCTAGAAAATACACCAAATTTTGGGAAAATGTTGTGTTTTTTCGGCAAAATTTTCCTAAATACACCCAATATTGCAATTTGGCGCATTGGGTCTGTGACGAAAACCCACCCATCAATAGACCAAAAATTACGAAAATGCACCCCAATACCTTTGAGCACCCCCGTATACCATTTGTCAGTAAGAACCCCCCCCCCCCCGGGAATTTCATAGCCATAAATTCTACAATGTTGAATACATCACAAATGCATCACAATTTTTTTCTGAATTTCCAAACAAGCTTCCAACAAGCCTTGGGTAATTATGAATTCAAAAATAGAATGTTCTTGAACCAGGGGGGACCGCTAGCATACTAAAGTGGTACTCATGCTCGCCAGAGCGCCTCAAAATTGGCCCGTAAATGGTGTAATTGCACCCTAGATGGCGTTAGATGATGTAAATCTAGATGGTGTAATGGCATAAGATTGTTTTTTTCTTTTTCTTGAAAATTAGGTATTAAAAAGAATACAATTGAAATTTTTTTGTTCATTTACATGAAATCATGCATATTTTTTCTAGTTTTCTGACATTTTTATGCAAATCATATACAGCTAAATTTTCAGGTCAGCAGCACTAAGTGAAAAATGAGCGGTTGATGTAGTTTGAATGTACACCCCTAAATGGTGTAAATTATGCTGAAAACTACCCCTTTTTCAAAAAACATGGACACCACTGGTGGGTCAAAATCAGACCCTTTTATGTCATTTTTATGATGAGCACGAGAATCAATTTCAATTTGGAGTGGTCCCCCTGGGATTCTTTACTTTCAGTCAGAACAAATCAGACCCTTACAAATCAGACCCTTTTACATCTTTTTTTATGATGAGCACGAGGACCAATTGCAATTCGGAGCAGTCCCCCCTGGGGTTCTTGACTTTCAGTGAGAACAGACTCTTGTAGCCCTAAAATGCTCTTGAATTTCAAAGTATGTTCCGAGTACTCGAAGGGACTGACATTTCAAAAATAGAACCAAATATGTGGAAAGTTGTTGGATTTCAAGACAGATTGAAGTGGCTTGAAGTGAGTACCCTGAGGACAGGACTGTTATTTTGACGCTGTCTTGAAATAAATAAAGAAGGCCAGAGAGATCAAGTTGCAGAATCTCTTTTTGATGGAATATGAAATTGAATCGTAAAATTAAAAAGAAAAAGCAGATTTATGTTGAACCATTGGGAAATGTTAAAGCCAAATTATCTGGAGACCTTTGATTTTTAAAATGTCAGATATATAGATGTTATATTTCTTGATGGAGATGATAACTGGCAGAGACATCTTCAAACATAAACAGTTTTCAAGAAAAAGGGACCCATATACAGTGTCGTAGCCAGGATTTTTCGATGAGGGAGGTCCACAAAAAGTCAAGTTACAAATTTGCCAACTACAAAAGCCACGATGTGCCAACTGACCTGTACTAAATTCAAGAAAAAGAGAGCCAATTTTTGCCAAACATATACAAAATTTTGAATCAAAATCAAACAAAATGCCAATTTTCCTTAAAAAATTTGCACTATTTAGGCACCAAATTGTCAGAGCTGAGTTAAATGTTTTTTAAAATGTCAAAATTTGCGCCCATTTGGCGCAAATTGTGAAAAATTTTGCAAAATAGACACGCCAAAGTACCAAAATTTGCAAAGGAAAAGACCACTGAGGTACTAGATAGCCTAATTTGCTTCCCATGTGTAACCTTTTTTTATATATAAACCCAGGCAACTGCCTATTAAAGGATAGACTTTTCGTTACAATTAAATGAGTTTGAACTCACAGAGGTTGGCACATTTTGCATTTTTTGGTTTAGATGAAATATTTTAGTGATTTTGCCGACCAAGTGTGGGCCTGAAGAACATTTCCAGTTGGCTAAATTTTGTGACAATAAAATATGCAAGGATAACTGAGAAACTACGATGACTGAGCTGTCTTCTTCGGCCCATATGCAGCATCGGACATCAACTTACACTTATTTGCCAACTAGTCCAAGTTAATGTCCAATACTCTTTCTAACTTAAATAATGCAATGCAAGCACTGGAACTAGCCCCCCTTCCCCTCTCTGTCTTCTCTCCTCTTTTTATCTCCTTTTGCCCTTCTTTTCTTTCTTTTTCTTCCTCTCCTTTTTCTCTTTTTCCTTTTCTTCCCTGCAGTCTCAATTTGCCAACTGACAGTAATGTGCCGACTGACTTTTTCCCAGGGGGGGGGGGGGGGGGGGGGCTGCCATTTAGAGCTTTTGTAATCTTTTAGAATAGCACATGTCTCTAGATCAGTCTGTCCCGAGTTTGAACCCAGATACAGCTGGTGGATTATGTCCTTGTGCAAGACATTTAATCTCAATTGCCTAACCTTAACCGTACTGAGCAATTCTCTGTTTAAACTAACTCCTCGGAAATCTGCACGTTAAAAATGGCGGGTTCTCACCTGGAATTGAACCCAGGACCTCCCGCTTCCCAACCCAACTGTCACTATGTCAAGCCACCGAGCACGCGCTGCCATGGCAGCGATTTCGTGACCATGGCAGCGATTTCGTGACCATTGCTAACTCCGGTCTATGAAGTATTTGGACTTAAGCGATTTTCCTATAGACGTGGATTGTGATTTTTTGTGATTTTGTACGGTTAGGGTTAGTGTAGACCATATCTCCTCGGAAATCTGCACATTAAAAATGGTGGGTTCCCACCTGGAATCCAACCCGGGACCTTAAGCCACCGAGCACGCGCTGCCATGGCAGTGATTTCATGACCATTGCTAACTCCGGTCTATGACGTATTTGGACTTATTGGGCGATTTTCCTACCTACGTGGATTATGATTTTTTGTGATTGTCTAAATGCAGATTGAGCTGCACATTTGCCAATTTAAAGTAAACTGCTTGTGAAGATTTCCTGATAGTGGCGTAATAATTGTAAAAGTTTTGAGAATTTGCTCCGCCATGAAAACAACAGTTTTTGATACTAAAGTGTACCTTTACAGAGCCATATTGGTGTCTGTACAGAAATGCCTTTTTGCAAGGTCAATACAACCTCCTCTCTCAGCATTGTAGGTTGCTGTTTTTTATTATTATATCTACTATAACATCAAATTGTTGGAAATTCTTCTGGGTAATTGAAATTTGGATCAAATTCAAGTACAGTTCTAGCCAAAACGAATACTAAACTTAAAGGGACTGGCCTAGATCCAGTCCGCTGATTTTCTGACTAAATTTTTTTGGCTGTATTTTTTGTCGCCGGCGACAAAAAATGGTTGAAAAAGTGTTTCTAGTTTCAATTCTTAAAAAGATCTTGTTTCTACACCTGTGATGGGTAAACAAAATTATTTTTTGATAAAATTGTTTCTCTTTTGATATGTATTAACTTATCTTCAAGAGCTTCATTTGATCTTTTATCTGGTATATCCATCTGAGGTACAAATTTAGGATTTAGAAAACACTGGATAGTCACACCACCATCACATATATATATATTGCAAATCAATTCGCTGTCAATTCGAGCCATTTCTGTGTAAATTTTTGTAGCTTTTTGGATTTTACTACACTTTTAAGCTTTATTTAAAGAATTTCCATAAGTTTGTAATTATAAGTGGAATCTAGGCTAGTCCCTTTAAGTTGCCATATGGTAACACTATATACTGGCATGTAGTAATCAAGACACGTAATAATGGGGAGGGTTTCTCACTTGAGCAGTGCATACATTTGTCAAAGACCTGCTCTCGGTTGCTACTTCTGAATTCTGTTCTTTGCTAGTCTAATGCTACACTCTTAAAAAGAAAGGATCAAATTGATCCGATTAAGTATCAAAAATGAGCTTACCCTTTTCCGGATCAATTTTGATCCAAATTCTCCTCAAATTTGATCCTTTTCGGATCAAACACACTCTTTTTTGATCCGAAAAGGATCAAATTTGAGGAGAATTAGGATCAAAATTGATCTGGAAAAGGGTAAGCTCATATTTGATACTTTATCGGATCAATTTGATCCTTTCTTTTTAAGAGTGTATGGTCACATATCCACCGGTGGCCGACCGGTGTCTAGTAATTGGAAGGGAGCTGCATCGCCGTAACAACATCGGTATGACACCGGTGAATGCTTGCGTTGCCCGATTTGTCACTGGTTGGCCGCTGGTTGTCATTGAACCATAACTGAAGATGTCGTATACAAGCTGCAAGGTTTTTAACCGTGAATTAAACTCTTGTGGCATACTTCCAGCGTCTCTATATGTCCTATCGATGTCCGCTAAATTTCTACCTGGTATGATGCCGTAAACACATCATAACCTTGCCACAAGATTATGTGACCAGGGTTTTAGTTAGGCTATATGTCTATTACAGGTCAGCTGGAGAACCTGAGTGTCGTAATATTCACGGAATAATTACGCGGCTCCTAATTGTTACAAATTTTATGTTCCAACACATTTTCATCCAAACTGTTACATACAAAAACGGGAGGTTAAAAATCTACAAATAAGATCATACCAGTAAGGCTCTTATATAAAACTGCTCAAAATATTTGCAAGGATCGAATGATTTTATCATGATATTTCAAGTAATTAGGAGTAGATTTATTGAACAAAATAATTGTCTTTTTATCTCCTCAGCAAATTATTCTTGCAAAATACTTCTTTCTCTTATTATGTTCAAGTGCCCTCCCTGGAGCAGTACAGTTCAGGAAGGCACAGGAATACCTGTGTTATTTGTGTGTTACTTTGTTTCTGGGAGAATTAATTGAATTACTGAGTAGAATACTTAATTTAGTTATCTATATTGAGAACTGCGTTGGCATTAGGGAATACAATGTAGACATTGGTAGTTTGTGTGGAACTACACTCTGATTAGTACTAAATTGCAGGGTAAATGTTTACAGTGGACGGCATGTATTTGATTATACTTTGATCAACACAAAATAGGCAGGAATTATGAGGCTCTTCTTCATCAACAAGAAAACATAATCCCAGTTACACGCGCGCCATAGATAATAATGCGAGAGTCACACGTGCAACGCGCCCTGCGTCTCCTGCAATTGCGCTGTGTCCAGCTACGCTCGCGCTTATCTGTATCAATTCACGATGTGAAGAGGCCTGCCTATTTGGTGTTGATCAAAGTATAGGTGGGGCAGCAATCATTCTTTTGAGGCAATGGAGATATTGAACAACAAAATCGCCCACATTTGGACCATCACACCTCAGTCAGGCGGTGCAGGTCGTGGCAACTCTTACTGGTTGCCGTACGATATCGTAGCCGATCCACGGCTGCGTCATATCCTATACAGCCTCTAGCGTAACCGTTGGCTATTTTGTGGAAAAATACAACTTCCGGGTTGGTCACTAAAATTATTTTCGTAATCCCTAAAAAAATATGATAATGTATATAAAAAGTGGGGTTCACGCGTGAACCCGACAGATTTAGAATAACATAATTATGTTAATTACTATAAGAAAATTTTGAAATTTTTTGAGGAAAGGTAAAAATATGATCTTTGTAATATTTTCTTCAATACGTGAGTCACGTGACCCAAAAGAGATACACGTATATCGTACCCTGAATTTGCGTTTTAGAAATCCCTCTTCCCTAAATCTAGTGGATGCTATATATCGTGGCCTATACCGCCTGACCTCAGTAAGCCTGTTACCTTCTCAGTATTGAAGAAGAATGTCAGTGCTAAATTAGTCACTTTGGATAAGAGGGGCATAGATGAGAGCCAATGACTTCCACAAGGATACTGCACATACCCACATACTCTGATATAAATACTTCAGGAAATATAATGATGTTCTGAGGATATTTTCTCAAGACAAATATAAGTGTCCTACAATGATTTTTATCATTGCAAATTATTTTTACTGAAGTCATGGTTGTCTAACTTTTCATGGCTATTTGTGACCCGTCATATCGAAAGGTACCTTAAGGTCGGCATAGTAAATTACGAGATACGGGCCATTGAAGCAAAGCATAGTCAAAAATCACGTCCAAGGTCGAATTTGTAATTTCATCAGAAACGTTACCTTTGAAGTGTATTCTATCGTATTAATCAGGTTCCAATATCCGAAGCATAAGAAAAATGTGCTAAAAACCAAGATGAAAACCCTCTCTCCATTAAAGTTTTACTTAGTACAAAAACTTCAGACTCGATTTTCTCAGAACTATAGTTTTCCGAATCAGCCTGATGCCTTTTGCCAATTTGGATGTAACTCTGCAACCGAACATCCAATAACCAAAAATTAAAGCTTAAAATCTCAGCTTTCAGATAAGACCAAAAAATCCATTTTGATTTTGGGACCCTTAAGGTACCTTTCGATATGACGGGTCACATATGTTAGTAATTATTCCTAAATTAATTGTGTCTCCAAAAAGTGCAAAAAGTATTGAGCATGACTGAAGTTGACATCTACCGGTAGAATAAATTACATTGATAAAGAGCTGTATGTGTATTTAAGGAGATTAATATTGTCTTGAGAAAATATCCTCAATTTTCATAATTGTTTTTGAAAAAATGGAAGATTAATCACTAAGTTTTATCAGTCGGTTGAATTGCCATGAAAAATACATGATTATTATGTGCAAGGTTTAGAATAACACCATCTTCATGTCCAAGTTCAGATTCATTCACAATCAATATTACTAGATGTTCCAATGATGACTGCTACTGGGGATGAGATTTGCAATATATGTGGTTAGATTAAGATGAATGAGAGAGTTGAGACGTGACTCGCTGGTTGTTTTAGTAGATTTAAGTAATTGCGCTGGAAATTAGCTAAATTCCACCATGATTTCACCTAGCGCTTCATTTCCTCCATCGCTATTTTGAGCGACGATTGCTTAATATTTCGAAAAGAAATTGAAGAGTAGATGGAAATTAAATTCTGAAGCTCTTATTGAGAAAAATGGATTATTTTACAGGTCTTTATTTTCACAGTTTGTAGATTGTTTAGAATTTGATTGGGATTAAGGGTAGGAGCACTAAACTCACCAAGATGTGAATATAATTTGTATTAAAATTGTAAGTGAAAAAGAAGTAGACTCACAGGGCAGTGTTTCTAGTTATAGATATTTTTTTCAGTTTGATGAAATTGTAATTGAGGACCCTAGAACCAGAAGGGGGTTAAGTCACATTGAGTACAAACTGAGAAAATGGCACAAATATCATATCATTTGTGTTGTCTTGAATGGTATTGCTGTATCTCGCAGTGACTCTAAAGCTCAATTCATACTCGGCCTCCAAACAAAATTTTTCCTACCAAACATTTGGTCGTGACGTCAAAATGACGATTGACTGCAAATATTTGGTGACGTCACGACCAAATGTTTGGTAGGAAAAATTTTGTTTGGAGGCCGAGTATGAATTGAGCTTTACACATGCTCTGATCATCAAATTACTACAAAACTTGTACAGAATGTAGAAATGAGAATTCTGTAGCAGGAAATTGATACAACTCAATTTTCAAGATTTTGTGACTTAACCTCCTTTTAGTTCTAGGGTCCTCAATTCACAATGTGTGAAATTATAAAGGAATATGTTCCGTCCATCGTATTGAATACAAACACATTTAAGAAAAGTGAAGAAACAGACATACAAAGAATTTAATTGGTTAGAAATTGTACTTCTGTTAGGGTCAGTTCTTAGTTACTTTGTCCCTATTCTATGCCAATTTTGTGCAATATTTATTCGTTATTCAATAAAATCTCACGCATATCTATGTAATAACGACTATTTCATGATAGAATATTCGACACGGTGGCAAATAAAAAAGTATTCTACACGATATCATCAAATCCCTGTTCTAATCCCAAGGTGCATTAGGGTATGAAGGGAAATAATTTAAACACGGATAGTTGTTGCATAGAATATTCTGTCTGCCAAAAACTTTGAACCAACCCTTAGAATTAGGCTTTGGTGATATTTTTACATTTCATGCTAGAATATAAAAACAAATATTCTGCATGGTATAACTGCTTTCCCATTTTAAGTTGGCATGTCCAAATTGAAGGTATTGGCGGGAAAATAATCTAGCGGGAAATCGGGACAGCAAGCGGGAAAAATCGTGAAGGACAAGAAAAATTTGAGAGCAGCTGCTAGACAGGAAACATGGGGAAAAGCAGAAAAATTGTGTCAAAAAATGTGCCAAAATCGCGTAAAACCTTTTTTATTCTTTTTTCAGTTTTTAAAATCGACTTGAATTAATTTTTGTTTGTACGAAAATGGATTTTCCGCCGGGAAAAATCGGAAGAAATGTGCACACTACGGGGGAAAATCAGAAAGAAATCGGGACGAAATGTCTTTGCCCCACCCTTGACCAAAAAATCTGGCTACGCCATTGATCGTTGGATAAAAACAACTCATTGGTTTCTTTGTTATCATTTTGTCTCCATGCAGATTGGTAGATCAAGTTCAATGAATTCCTGTCTTTGAGAATACTTACAGCAAACCTGGAGAGAAGCATTACGTGCTTTACTTAGTCCATCTACTGATGAAGACACACACATAGATTTCTTGGTAAGTACTTTTGCAATTGTATGGATTCAGAATTAATACATAATGAGGAGAAATTTTTCATTATTGAAGAATGACATGTGATGAGATTCTTTGGAAATCTAGAAGAAAGGCAATTGAGTGGGTGGTTCTTGAATATGCAGGAAAAACACGCATTGATTCATTATGGTATTAAAGATAAGTCTAGACTGCTTTTAGTTATAGACTTTTCTGTTGTCTTTGTCTTAACGTTATCTATGCTTGACCTTCTTACGTTATTGTTTAGGGATTTACATAGAACTTCATCTGTCCATCAGAGAGTAGGTTCGCATTGTGTGACAAAAATTTGAAAAAGCACATTAGCGGCTTAGATGATAAATACTTCATTATGTTATATCGGCTACACTGGCATGAGTCGGTGTTATCCAGACCATATGACTGTACTAATAAGACAAAATCTCAAAGGTCACAATTTCTAGCCATGCTGTTGTATCTCTTTATGTCTAATACGTGATCATCAAGATGAATTAAGTTAATGACTGGCACGCAATTCTCTGCTGTAGAGAAGTAAAAGTAGAGACATGACTTGGGCTAGTGCAATAAAGTGTCTCCTAGTAAGTAAAGTGATTGTTTACATCTGGATATCTTACTGTCGACCATAGATGCCTGCCTTTGTCCCTGTTTGGTTATCTGTTTGAAGAGGTTCTCTAGCTCAGATTAGAATCTGTGGGCTGTTCCTTTCACTGATTTGGAGAATTAATCTGAATCCTTGGCTATGATCTTTGTATCTTTGGGAGCATACTATGTCCAATTTATTAATCTTACACTTCACTTCACAGTCCACTTTTTTCAAAAATGAGTTATACACAGGAGAGACTTTCTTATAACTTCAGTTGCCTTGTATGTGAAAAAAAGTCCTATATGTATTCAAAAGTTGTCAAAATCCATGGACTTGGGTCAGTTTTGCATACATATGTTGTTTTATTTAATGTATCATAAGTAGTCAAAACATGTTCTCGGCCAAAATTTCTCTTGCAATTGGAAGATAATTGGTGTTAGTTGTAGGTTCTTTCTATATTGCTTAGAAAACATGCACAAATTGAAAAAAATGAAGTCTCATTTTAAAATGGCAGTCGAAAAAACTATTTAAAGAAAAGTTCTGCAGCAAAAATGTGAAAATACTGTTTTTCCAACTGATTTTTTAAATGAAATTTGGCTCATACAAGCAGAGCATAAGCACAGATGCATTACTGCACAAAATATAAGATCCAGATGGACCTCACCCCCTTTTTACATAAAATTGAATACATAAAGCACATATGAATGCAAGGCTGACCCAAGTCCATTGTCTAAAATGATCCCCTGCAAATCATTGCAAGCACATATACTATAGAATAATCATGTTTCATATGGCAATTGGTTTCATTAACCTACCCTACTAGCCAAATTGACATAACTTAGACATCAGACATATTGTGAAGTTTTTTCGTTTTTTCTCGAAAACTACTCCAGTGGACTTGGGTCACTCTTGCATTCTGACATTCAATTTATAAATGACTATTTAGGTATTAACCATTTACAGAGGTTCTGATACAGCTTGCAGTTTGGTGGCATATTGTACATGAGTGTAAACCATAATATCGATGTGTTAGGTTATTTAAAGATGCAGTTTGTTTTCATCTTACAATAATTTGAAGATTCTGACAATATTTGGGAAATTCCCTAATGAAACCCAAACCACCAGGAGAAATCATCACTCTGAAAATTCACAATGAAGCACTTTCAAGCTGATTGTCAACAGGAAATTACTTGAGCTATAATTTTGTTTTTCTCTTTTTTTGTGTGGTTAAAGTCAAGGTAAGACTTTTCTATATATAGAACTGATATTAAACAACCTAACTATCTTTACTGTCATCTGAACATGGCTTTGTAGATGTCAGATGCCAATCAGAATATCAAGTGGGAATTAGTTATTACATAGCATGGATTTGTCCCACAGAGTGTGCAACAGGGTCTATTTTCATAATTTTGCCAACAAAATGAGTACTTGCTGTGCTATGGGAATATATAAACAAACTCAAAATGTGATTTATGCATATTTCCTTTTTGCAAGATAATAGAGATGGTAAAAATTCTGAAGTCTACTTTGAGCATGAGTGTAAACCATAATATCAATGTGTTAGGTTATAGTCTGTGGGAAAAAAGAAAAAGTGCAAAATGGAGTCTGCACAATTGTTCTTGACTGATTCTTAGTCTTTGAGACCCATAGATTCCAGAACTGAATGATGCAAAATCCGCACAATTGAGCATTTTGAGAAATCCAAGATAAAACAAAATGGCTACCAAAACAAGGGGTGATATTTAAAAAATTGTAAAATTTTATACAAAACCACATTAACATGTTCCTCTCATCACAAGGAAGCAGAAAAAGTATACTTTTACCTGTGTCTGAAATTTATGGTTCTGGAGTTAGGCTCTATAGCTAAATATGTGAAAGGTCATATTAGGGGTCACGGATTTGGCCCTTTGGGAGTCCAAAATTTCAAAAGTATCCGATTTTGTACAAACTGGTCTCAAACTGTTCCTCTTGCAAAAGTGTCTACACAAAGTGCCAGGTCAATTGTTGCCATGGTAGCAGGCAAAAACAAA
>JXSR01S068513.1:14486-27589 GCA_000969725.1 Ophiothrix spiculata | reverse complement strand
AAAACAACTATCTATTTATTATTTACCCCTCCTGTAATGCTTGTTTTTACGAAAATGCATTTGATAATGCGGGTGTGACAAGCAAGCGGGAGAGCATCTTAAACACACTTGTAAAACAGTGAATTTGGGATATCCATACACATCTATGCAACTGGGGACATTTGAGTGTGGTTACACACCGGTAAACTGTGGAAACGCAAAATACAAATGTGATCTCACCCCTATCGTCCGTGGATATCCAATACACCTTCAATCAGGAATATTCTTTTAAATGCATTTATATGGCATTTTCGTTCTCATAGGGGTAGTGAGAAAATGAGGATATCCCCAGTTGGCAGTGTGTCTACATTTAACTTGGCAGAATTAGATGCGTGTCCCCGATTTACACCTTTTACACACCCACCTACACCCAAACACAAACAATGTTGTATGCACCCAAAAACGGTGCTGTATCAAGAATTAGTAGGTAACATGAGCAAGAATATAACTTTTCAAAATTTGAAATTGAGAACAATACTGGACTTTTAAATTTGTTATGTAACCTAAGAATGGAGCAAGTGGTGTGGTAGACACGTCCATATGAGTACTTTCCAAATGATTTGGGTTAAAACACCTGAGGACCCAGGAAGTAGCAAAATACATATTAGTTAGATGTCTATTTGAGAAGCCATTAAATATACGATCTTACAGATGAGATGGATGTCGGTATCTTTAATAACAAAGTAAAAAAATCACATTTTCTCCAATATTACATCACAATGCCATTCATATGAAATTGGCAAGAACATAGCACATTACTGAAATTTTAATTACTACTATTGAATAATGCTATAATCCCTCCCTCTCATTTTTCAAACTAAAAATACGAAAAATAATAAAATTGATAACGTTTTGTGTAATCCCATGTACAACATTTGACCTGATGTAATCAACTCTGTATTTCCCACATGATAGCTTAAAAGATGATGATGATAAGTGTAAAATGCACTTACTTCACTTCTTACTAAGTGATTTTTTTCAAAATGGATTAAGCTTTCCAAGCCTATTAAACGGTGAAGATTACGAAATATACTTACATGGTTAATTCTGTGAAATTCAAGAGGAACAAAAATGTTTGTAACGTTAAAGACCATGTAATCATAGCCGTAGGCAGAGGATGCTTGAAAGATGCATGGAAGCAAGTGAAACTAGTAAACCGTCTTACAAAACATCCTTTATGGGCAAGATAATTTGCTATTAAAGACATTGGCATTGGCAGGAAAACACAGTACTTAGCAAGAAAGTCTTGCAAGAGAAATTTGCACGGATTAAGCTTCATTCCAAGCACAAAAATCCTTTCTTAAGATTGCACATTTCTGATATGAATGTTGTTTTGTGTATGGGTATACCAGTATGTTTTAATCACGATTTTTACAAGGAAAAAGCAATTCTGCACATCATGTCATGTTTTTACACAGAAAAGAATTCACAGAAATGATCATGTAGAAGACATTTGTAAACAAAATTACTCAATGAGTGTCAAATGGTTTTAATTCAAAATCCACATATCTGCATCTGCATCTTCCTATTTCCACTGTTCTTTTCCCTTATCTTACCACATTACAACATAATATTCCACTTTCCTAAAAAAACATTACATCTTTCTATGTACACCTTGCTTCCGTATAATGGTTCATCTTTTGAAACACCAAAAATTTTAAGAAGACAGAACATATTTATTTCCCACTGGCCTACTTTATTCAAATAAATTAAACAAGATACTTGAGCAATAAAACCGCATAGTAGAACAGTTAAGTACAACATACATTGAAAATAATGATACTCAGTAATTCAAATAATATATTAATGAGGTAATTCAAATATATCAAATATATACCGCAATGAGGTAATTTCGTAACACATGAAACAATCCCATGAGGCTTTGTAATGCTGCCTCATTTCCATTCCCCCTTTAGGTAATCCCACATGAATATTTAACTTTTCTTGCCAAATCACTCATCTTCACAGTACTTCTCAAGTCATGTTCTCATGAAGGGTTGATACCCACGGTTAAGGTTACATGAACTGGTTTTTGTTAATAGACACAAGTGAAAATTACTTGGGTGTGACTATGCATCTGTTCTTGCTATAGCTCTTCTTAAGCCATATTTACCTAGAGGTAAGCAATGAGAACTGTTTTGTTTCCTGGTCATATAAACTTATGGCGAGGTTACAATGTGTTTACGGCGTCAGACTGGGTAGAATTCAGCGGACACCGTTTGGACAACGACCAGTGACCGACCGGTTTCCGATTGATGTCCGTTAGCCGCAGAGACGCCAGAAGCATGCCGCAAGAATTTAATTCTGAGTTAAATTATTGCAGCTTGTACACAACGTCTTCAGCTATGGTCTAGTATTAACTGGTGACCGATAGGTGACCGACCGGGCATCGCACATGCTCGCAAACATTCACCGGCGATTTCCTTCGGCTTACAACGGTCAGCGACCGTGGGTTATGTGACCAGGGTGTCAGAGAGAGAGAGAGAAATGAACTCTTATGCTAAAGTGACCCCACATCACTATCATTCTTGCAAAATCCTTCATCTTCAAATCACTTCTGAAGACCTGTTCACTTGAAAGACTGAAATCAAAGTTTTACAAAACACTAAGTGGTGGTGTATCTTGGCTTCAAAAACTGTTTTGGTGCTTATTAAATGGAATGAAAAGGGATTTAAACTTTTTACCTCAAACATCAACCTTGTTCGTATAGTCAAAACACATGAACTAACTGTTTCCATTCTTAAAACATCATTCTGACTGCTATAAAACTCCAAATAACACTTGGTGCTAGCTCAAACTCCCCTAGGTTAATTTTTCCATGTGAACAACTATGCAACTCCCCTTTTTATCGGTGATAAATTGAATTATACTATTATTTTTTAAGTATCTCTGCTTTGTAACTAAAAAAGTTATATTAAACAAATTTCTTTTCCATTTTCCCTTTCCCATTACCTACATTTTATGACAGAAAGCAATTTTTCTTAGAAAGATTAATTTGACCCAATTTCTGTAAATTATACCATTAAAACTGGAGTATTCAACATTATAGGATTACTGCTACTCCGTTAAACATGTATCAGTCATGGAGTTTAAAAATCACATTTGGGAATTTTTGTTACTGGAATTTCAGATAAACTTCTATTGAACAGCTCTATTACAACAGTTGTAAAACTTCTGTTAATGCATTGTATATCCCACGCACAAATTATGAAAGGGAAAGCCAACAGTTAAAACAATTATAAAAACAAAATTAGATGGCATCTATTACAAAAAGCTTAATCACTTGATATTTAGAAGGTTGTCACTAGTTAGCTTATACAAGTTACAATGACTTATCGCCCTTTGCTTGTTGAGATAAGTGTATGTACTTGAATCATAACCACACATTTTTCTTCATTTTTTTTGAAATTCTACACCGCTGAGCTCTTTATGTCTAAGTTCAAACCTCTTCATCCTCTTCAGCATGTGTAATAAAACCTGAAGGATGTATACGTTTACTGTCTGACCAAAGGACTAGAGGCTACAGGGCGCACCACACTAAATATCTCTGTCAACATGACTGGATCAAGACTACAGAACACAACACACTAACTCTATATGGAGAGGTCTAGAGGCAAGAGGGTGGGTAATTCGTGAGTTTATTATGAACTGAAGGAACCAGGGTACATATGGTCCTCTATTGGGTGTTTCCTCTTGATGGGAAAAACAAGCTGATTTTGAACAATTTAGTACAAACCCTATAGAGCCACACGCTTCCTTTGCACCTCTAAATACATCCGTATAATTGAGCTACAAAATGAGAATTAAAGATGATGTATTTTCAAAGTTCAAAAAGCTCTACCATATACAAAAGTATTCTGAAGCTCTCCCCCATGAAAACTGTAACCTGTAACTGAAATGACTAAATTCACTGTAAGTGTTACATTATCTTGAAAATATAAACTATCCATATGCAGCTGACATATTGAAAACATGAATCAGTTGTTTGCTTAAAGGCAAACTACAACATTTGAAAAAGGTCTTGGAAAGGGTTATTCACCGCCTCAACAAAAACTTTGCAAATTAGAGATTCAACCTAATGCACTTTCTTTAACCTGATTAATGATTACTGTGGAGAACATTATGAGCAGCTGAAATAGGCAAACCTAAATGAAGACGTATTTAGAGTTTAATGAAGTCATTTATTACATGGGCTAAATGCGACAGAGAAAGGCAAAAGATACAGCTAATGTTGAACAGTTTTGTGCGTTACACACTGTGATATGTTAATTTCATCAAGGCATTTTTTTTTTCTCATGGTATTTGTTAAATTTATATTACATTTGCCCAAGAGTCCACTCTTTGAAGAGTTAATATTTTTTTCTTGAGCAAAGGTTCGCCAGATAAAAGGAAGCATTTGGATAGAGCCAACTAATGCTATGGTCACATTTGGACAGAGCCAACTAATGCTATGGTCACATTTGGATAGAGCCAAATAATGCCATGGTCACATAAGCCGACCGGTGTCTGGTAATCAGAAGGAAGCAGCAACGCTGCAATGACATCGGTACAACACCGGAGTTCACCAGTCGGACGATAATGGATATGGGACCATAACTGAAGACAGCGTATAGATGACATCGGTACAACACCAGTGAATGCTTGCGATGCCCGGTCGTTCACCGGTCGGACAATAATGGTTATTGGACCATAACTGAAGACATTGTATACAAGCTGAAAGGTTTTAACTCAAAAATTAATTTCTTGCGCCATGCTTCCGGCGGCTCTACGGCTCACGTACAATGATGCCGTACACACATTGAAACCTCTCCGCAAGGTTATGTGACCAGGGTATTACCTCTGACTTGTCATTATGTCCAACTCTTAAATCAAGCTCCACGAAAACGCTTATGTAATCAGATTAATTTTTACATCCTTTCGTAAGTGTTCAAGACATAAAATATGCATATTTTGTAGACTTGCTATCATCAACACCAGCAAGAATGATCAGACAAGGTCTTCAAAACTGCCGCTAACTCGTCATCGCTTAGTCGCCTACACACATATTTCACTGACAAAAAGGCCGATAAAATATTCATGATTTAACAGTTTCTACATGTATGTACCAGGTAGGACTCATTGCTAAAAGGTCATTTATAAAAGGATACATAAAACATTTGCTAATCTGTCATCATTAAGTCACTACGCTAAATGCAAAGTCACCCGGGAAAGTCACACACATCGTCAACAATTTATCCAATAAAATGAATGCTTTAAAAGATGCAACACTTGTAAGATAAAATATTTTGCAGAGACAACATGTCTTGAACACATCTTTCTGACCCAAGGCACCCAATATCTTTCTCAAAGACCCTTGGAATGTACCCACACACCAAAGGGCTCCTCCTAGTGCAAATTATTTAAACAAGCACTTCACACCTACGCTGGTCTCCGGCGTAACCGCTAATCAATCTTAAGCACTTGATTGGCCCAAATCTTGAAGGCATTTGTTTTCAGCGTCAAACACTTACACACGTGATGCATTGGTGATTGCGCGAATTTCTTGTACCGCGTAGTTAAATGCGGTGCGTCATGCAGAGGTCACGCATGTAAACATCGCCATTTTGTCAACCTTTTCACCAAAACCTCCCACTCACGAAAGATTGCCGTGTAGTTAGATAGGGCGAGTGAGCTTGCAAGTTGTGTAATTCTACTGGTCAAAATTGTGACTAAATTATGATCAGCCGTTACCTGCGATGATGGGCAGTCTGAAACATATAGTGAAGCGCCCACATTGAGGGTACCAGCGCACTTCACAGCGTGCCATTGGCATTTTGAGTCCAAGCAAGTGTTCTGGTTTTACTATACTCTTTAAACCTTGGAAATATGCAGTAAGCACCTGATTAAAGCAAATAAACCAATATGACCCTACTTACGGGAAGCAAATTATTCCGGGGGTTTTCCCCGAATCATTACTATGTACCCTGACCTTGTTGAATCTTCAAATGAGCTGTATGTTGAATATTTGTTCATGAGGTAGCAACAAAATTACTACCAAAATCGTGAATGATTCATGTAGAAAAAATATTGATATGCAGTAATTTGGTGTTAATGTCACTGTTAATAAATAAATAATACTAGTCTCTTACACAATGCAAAACTACCACTTCTCAATGTTGTAGAATGCAATGGATATGCTATGGATCTCGTAACAGAGTCTGATTGCTTGCTGCATACTTCAAGGTTTGTAGAGTATACCACAGTTGTATGGTCTGTAACATAGACTGACAATATCTTTACTTATCACCAGGTATACACTGTATGCAGCGCCCCAAGAAGGAGCATTTGCACAGGGGACCAACGGCTTTACGTGACTTCCGAACCACGGAGCAATTAGAGTAAAGTTTCTTGCCCAAGGAAACGAGATATGGTCCAACCGGCAGTGCCGCCACCGGGACTCGGACCCACAACCTCTGTATTACGAGTCCCGTGCTCTGACCGCATATCATTTGCTAAAGCAACATTTTTACTTACTCAAAGTTATATATGTACACAACATTGTCATATAAAATGCACGTAGCCCAGGGTGTGCAGAGGGAGCGCGCGCAATCCGGGTTTGATGCACAAATCGACAAAATTAACCTATTTTTACCAATAAGCGGTCATTCCGCACCCTGGTGTCAACCATAAAAAGCCAGTCCTGGCTGCGCGAGTGCCCCCCCTCCTTCCCCTTTCCCATTATAGTCATCCTCACATATGCATCAGTAAAATTGCCCATAAAACCAGATTCATCATTTCAATACTGCCTATAAAAACAAAATGGGCAATTGCGATATTCATATATTGCAGATTGATGTCGACCCAAGGGATTAGAAAAGGCTTTTAACAAACTGAACACGCATTTATCAGTCACAACATTTACCATCTATGTAAAACTAAATGTCATAAATAACAATTATCAGATGTTGACGCAAATCATAACTTACGGTGCTAATTTTCAATTTTGAAACGTACCTTAAAATCTATACTCGTACCATTTAATTAAATATATCTTTTATGATCTATATATGAGCATAGACCCCGGTGCATAAACAACTTGCAACACTGTGGAACTGTCCCTTGCTGCTTCAATACATGCCATCAAGGAACCCTAAAGGCTGGATCCAAATTGATAGTGGTTGCAATATCGCACGACCTTTTTAAATATGGCGACCAATCTTGATATCACGGACGATGCCACGAGCAGTAAGTAACATGACCTTCTTATATGATATACACAACAAAACTCAATCCTTTTGCAATATTTGTATTCTTCATAAGTCCATATATGATCCTGTGTTATTGGATTTGTTATCAAGAGGAAGCTTAAATTGGATGCAATATCCTACCAAAGTTGGCTAGATGAAAATATTGAATATTTTTTGCCAAACATTGTAATATCCTACCAAGTATGCAAGATGAAAATATTGGATATAGTTATCTAACATTGTAATATCTTGGCTAGTCGGTAAGATGAAAACATGGGAATATTTTCAGCCCAATAATGTTTTGAACCGACTGAAAATTAAACTCGAAATATTTTATCGGTGTTGAAGAGAGGCAGGGGATGCAGCTACATCCACTGTATAATGATACTGTCCCTTACTGCTTCAACATATATACATATCACACAACCCAGAAAATAGAGGCAAACTTTCACCCTACTGGCAAATATAGCATCAAACTTCCAATCAATTCAATAGGTGAAGCTTCACTTCAAGTGGGTCCGTTTTAGTGGGTCAGGCTTCACATGTTTCGCTCTTTAAGCAATTTTTATAGTTCAAAATTGTCAACATCGATTTTTGAAAGGCATTTCTATGATGCTTTATTTTATTCCATATAAAGCTATAATGTATGTGATGTGGATATTGTATCAGAGAATTCAAGTACAAGCGATACTGCACTTTTATCTAGGATTTACAAAGATCATATAGAATTTTGAACTATTGAATGGTCACGTTCAACACTACTTAAGCATTCAATTGACACTGTATCAACACAATCCACAAAAATGATTCAATATCATTTCACCAACCTACACAAAATACTCCTCACTAGGCTTCACTCCTTTCTCAATATGTTTAAGGTAAAGCTTCACAGAAGTTAAATAAATGAGTGTAAAGACATCACAATAACAACAGAATATTGACCTCAAGCTTCGACTTCCAGTCGATGCTGATATTACTATGTAGAGCCTTCAGGAGGGTGTAGATTCAAACTGACTCCTGCATTAGGGTCTCTGTCAACTTTATATGTAAACTAGCCCTGCCCTAATATATTGAAAATGTGACTGTGTCACTGTGTATGTTCCAACCCATTAGAACTCAGAGATGGCAAAGGGTTCATATGAAAACCAAATTGTTACCCACTCCAGTGACTCAAAAGGTGCTATGACATGCATGAATGAACAAGAGCGAGGCAGGGAGCATGAGAGTTAGTAGAGAACCAATTTGACACTTATCTACAAAAAAACATATTAACACCCATCTTTCTGCTAAGATGGTCTAGAAATGAGAAAAGTGTTGGGGTTAATTTGATCAAAGCATTACCAGAATAATTAATTGAAGATCTCGCTTCAGATGTAAGACAATATTTACATATAATATTAATACCAAAGTTGAATCCAATCAAAACTCATTAATAACTGGATGTAATTACATCAGGGTGTCTTACTAGGTGTAATTGGATGATACTAACTCATACATAAAATATACAGATTGAATTAGTTTTCTAATTGTAATACAAAAAATATGCAAAGTATAATCTTTTTTTCATTCAATGAGAAATTTGAGGAAAGCAAGTGTTCACATCATGTACTGCAGTTCATTAGCTTCAGTTTCATTTAAGACAATCTCTTTAATTCAATGGAGATTTTACAAAGACTGAATATACCATCTTCTTAAGATGACCCAGAATCAGGAGAAAACTCAAAACATCAATAAGATGTTGAAGATCACTAAGTCATCATCACTTGACATTATGTAAGTTGCAAAAAATTCTTTCAAATAACAGATGATTTTGATAAAAGTGTCCTATGAAGATACAAAACAATCTTTGTCATCAAGATGTAACAACTCAAAAAACAGGCCACCATTCTGTAAACACAAACCTCAAGCTTAGAGGTATCCCGGGGGGGGGGGGGGGGGGGGGGGGGGGGGGGGCTACTTAGTACAAAAAGGGTTATGGGGACGTGCCGCAAATTCGGGTAGCAAAATCAGGCTTTCTGGTATTCAAATCGGTCCTTTTTCTTCGCAAAATGTGGTATTTCTATGGGTTTTCTTTTTACAATTTTCGGAAATTTGCGCCAAATGCCGCAATTTTTGACATTTTTTCTCAAAATGTTAGAAAATTTTGCCAAATTTGGACAGAAAAAATGAGATTTTTGATTAAATTTGGCTCAAAATTTAGAAGATTTGGTATATGGATGGGTCATTTTTTCTTAAAAAATGGTATTTGGATGGGTGGCTTTCCAAATTTCCCAGAGGCACGTCCCTACCCAAACCAAATTTGAGTCCCCCCCCCCCCGGGAGGTATCCTGATCTCACAAACCCGGCTTACCAATTAGTAACCCAATCCACAAATTCCATTAACTTGTGACTTTTAATCCAATTTTTGTTCACACTTTGCGATGTAATTTCATCATCGCAACTAAACGAGTGAAATGCGATGAGATTTGCTTGGATGAATGTCTTGAGTTTTATTGATTGTTTTTTTTTCTCTATCGTATGAAAATTTAAAAAATTAATAAATGTTCATACTTAACTTGCAGAATTTATATTTTTATGGATAATTCACACTGCACTACATATTTTTTCACTAGATCTCTCAGTTCTGGTACCATTAAAAGAACATTTGCAATAGCCAAAACACAGCATATGAGTGGTACTCTGGCAAAATGAGCGGAAAGTCACGATTTTCAAAATTGAGTTTATGACATATTTCAAATGATATATATGTCATACTTTCTTTCTACAATCTTCATTTGGAGATCAAAATACAAGGCAGCCTACTCAAAATCTGGCAGTAATTTTTTTTTTTTTTGAATTTTTTTTAAAGTTATTGATTACTATAGTGTATGATAGCAAAATTTGATCAATTACCCATGAATAATTGCACTTACCAGCATAATTGACCTTCAAAATGTGAGGTTTAGTTTAACACCTATGCATTAATGTTTTTTATGTCAACAAACGGAATTTGATTTTTTCACCATTATTTTTACTTCAGCAGCCATTTATTCAAAATCTTCAATCACGACTTTCCGCTCATTTTGCCAGAGCACCACTCATATGTAAATTAAAGTTGTTAAAGAACTTTTTAAATCCATTACCAAACAAAATCATAATTTCTTTTGTTATGAAAATAGGAACACAATTTAAAAGACAATAGGAATGCAATTAATGCATGCATTAGTAAGTTTTCCAATCTTTCCAAAAAAACTTCATTCTATTTGGACATGCAGTTTCCAAAACATCCTAGTTTGAAATTTATTCTGTTACGAACTATGTATTCCAAAGTATCAGTTGATTGTTGGTTGCAGGTCGCGATCTGCATGATATTTTAAAAAAGGTCTCTTAACAAGGATTCCGTAAATATTTAAGCCTGATTCACAGAAGCAATGTTGACCTCTCCGCAGCCAATCATCAATCAGTCTTCATCAAACCACAACTTCCAACCCCAGTAAAATAATCCTATATACACAAACCATTAACCTGCGACTTTCAATCCAATTTCCGTTTTCATCGTAACTGGATGTGACGATTCCATCGGCGCTCCTCAAATTGATGTAATCACATGATATTTACAAAACAGTCCCAGAAACAAGCCAAACAGGGATAGAGGCAGATACCTGCTACCAGAATATATGACTGTCTTTTGAGATGCATAGCCATTCAAGATCAGGCCATTGTTTCAAACCGTTCTTGATAGCCCCCTGTTGTCAGGCTGGTAAAGATTCAACATAATGGTAGATAGAAAGCTGTTCCGGTGGTAAGAAAATGTCCTTGTTGTGACAAAGAAACAATTACAACATTAGGAGACACTTTATTGCAATGACCAAGTTTACACAATTCTAAGGGGGTAGGGGTCATGACAGTATGAATGCAATTATCACATGAGTTATTTAAAAAACTTGTTCTGTTTGCAGATAATGCAGTTTTAAAAACTCCGTAATTCGAAATTTATTCCATTATTATCAACTTTGTATTAAAACGTGGGTATATTTCAGCAGATTGGTGGTTGCAGATCTGGATTTGTATGATATAAAAAAGACTAAAGGAAATGATTTTAACAAAGATTCTTTAAATATTTAAGCTTGATTCACAGAAGCAATGTTGACCTCTCCGCAGCCAATCATCAATCAGTCTTCATCAAACCACAACTTCCAACCCCAGTAAAATAATTCTATATACACAAACCATTAACCTGCGACTTTCAATCCAATTTCCGTTTTCATCGTAACTGGATGAGTCGATTCCATCGGCACTCCTCTAATTGACAGGGGCAGATACCTGCTACCAGAGTATATATGACTGTCTTTTGAGATGCATATCCATTCAAGATCAGGCCATTGTTTCAAACCGATCTTGATAGCCCCCTGTTGTCAGGCTGGTCAAGATTCGATGTACTGGTAGATAGAAAGCTGTTCCGATGATAAGAAAATGTCCTTGTTGTGACAAAGAAACAGTTACAACATAAGTTTTGTCTGACAAAATCATACACAATGTTTGAAGGGGTGGGGTCATGACATGTGGAATGCAATTATCACATAAGTTATTAAAAAAACTTGTTCTGTTTGCAAAGTTTTAAAAACACCGTAATTCGGAATTTATTCCATTATTATTAATTTTGTATTAAAAAGTGAGTATATTTCAGCAGATTGGTGGTTGCAGATATGGATTTGTATGATATAAAAAAGACTGAAGGAAATGATTGTAACAAAGATTCTTTAAATATTTTAGCCTGATTCGCAGGAGCAAAGTCGACCTCTCCGTAGCCAATCATCAATCAGTCTTCATCAAAGCACTGCTTCAACAGTAAAATAATCCTATATACACAAACCATTAACCTGCGACTTTCAATCCAATTTCCGTTTTCATCGTAACTGGATGAGAAGATTCCGTCAGTACTCCTCTAATTGATGTAATCACATGATATTTACTGGTCCGTGATACATTATATTTGCATTTCAGCGGTTTCAAATTGTGATGCTAATTGGTAGAATTTGATTAGGATGCGAATTATCGGGATATGAAATGAATTGATTGAGTTATGTAATCGCATTGACACACCATTAGTGGTTGTACGTAACATTATTTGTTTTGATTTGTTTAAATCAGTGAAGAATATTTTTTTTATTAAATTAATGATGATTTTTGTAAGTATTAGTGTACAAATATTTATTTTTGTAGTCAGTCAAAGAAAATGTTGCTTGTTTCGTTGCTATCAATCACAGTAAATATCTACAAAGTGTAAATATAGTTTTTAAAACCTCCTATATGCCATCTTTGATTGCAAATGCACAATTCCAAACAGCAAACGAGCCCTTACTTTGACAACTTTAATGCAAACAATAATTTTTCAGACCAGAGTTGCAGATTAAAATGTCGCCAAAGGATAGGAATTTCTTTCTCAAAAACCAAAAAGTTTCTGAAGGATACCAGGATCACCTTACTAGTTAACTTTGATTAAAGAAGCAGATTTCAAGTTTTTTGACTCAATTCACCCACATAGATAACATAAAAAAGATTCTGATATTTAATTCAAATAAATAACTTCTCTAAGACTCCAAACCCCCAGGGGCTGCTCGGAGAAAAACGTGGTACGCATGCTCATCATCTTTAGGATCACATTTTTCGCCAGCTATTCTAAAATTCCAAGAAATACAGCAGAAAAGGCTGCCAATGTATTATATTCATGTTTTTATGGCAAATAATAGTGAGTTACGCTGTTGAGGGTCCATTTAAGTGTGTTGGGTCAAATGTCTTTTATGCCATGTAGGGGTCGATTCCATTGTATTAGGACACTTAAGGGTATGATTTTGATTA
>JXSR01S068502.1:55322-65734 GCA_000969725.1 Ophiothrix spiculata | reverse complement strand
TTATTAGCCCCCCAAACTGACATAGCTGTATCTCCTTTTACTTTCAGACTGATGAGCAAGAAGTCATCAACTTTCTTTTGACAACAGAAATTATCCCATTGTGCCTCAAAATCATGGAAAGTGGTAGTGAACTCTCAAAAACGGTAAGAAGTATTAGAAGATTAGTCTAATCTAAATTCTTGCTATCTCTTGATTTATTTAAATGAGTGTTCACTTATATTACACCTGAACGTTGCATGGATGTTTGTTTGCGTTTAATCCAACCATCCATTGTGTGAAACAATATATGGTATTGTGTTTAACAGAATAGTGTAAAGTGAAGTCTTTTGGCTACAGGTGCCATTTTGAGCAATTTCAGTAAATTATAGCCCTTGTTTTGCCTTATCCTTTCAACAAAATAAATCCTACTTCATGAAAATTCAGGACTAATGTTTTTACACTTAAGACTCAATTTATCCAGATTTTTGTCTTTAACATTTATCAGTGAGTAATCAATACTTGTGTAAAATGTGAGTAATCAATACTTGTGTAAAATGTGAACAGAGAATACTTTGATATTCCATCAGAAAACATAATTGTTTGCCTACTTGTCATAAGTACTCTATCATAGATGAGCCAAAAAGAAGCAATTTACTTGGGTAATAGCTTATAAATATGTTTCTGTATTAAGGCCTTGTGTTTTTAAAAAATACCCAGTGTGCTTTAAAAAGCACTTCTCAAGATATTAAGGTGTGTTATAGGTGTGCATTTCGTATCCAATTGTGTATAATTTCACCAGATTTGGGTATGCTGAAAATCACACTCCTCAAGATCATTTAAGATGTGTGGTGGTGTGCTATATCACTCACATGCCTCAAAATGCAAGGCCTGTGTAACAGTATTGCTGTGTTTGCTTTCTCTTAAATATCATTTACCATCCTTGTTTGGAACTTACGGTTAATTATGCATTGAGCAGTTGTACTCTTGTAAGAGGCTACAAGATGCATCACAGTACTAATACTAAAGCAAAATAGGCTATTATTTTCTATTGTATTCCCAACACAGCCCACAATGTGCATGTTTTACATTCCCTTTCATGCTATTGCAATTGTTTTTGTATTTTTCTTGGCAGGTTGCTACATTTATCCTTCAGAAGATCCTTCTAGATGAGACTGGCCTTTCCTACATATGCCAGACATACGAGAGATTTTCACATGTAGCCATGATTTTGGTAAGTATGCAAGCTTGAATGCATTTGGAAGAATTTTTAAGTGTCCAAGTGTCAAATTATATTCATTATATAGTTCCTTAAGGCTGGGGTAGACCTTCAAATGGCATAAACCATTATTGTATTCTAACTCTCAAACTAATTGTATAAATTATATAAAAGTATACATTTTTAGAAGCAGATTTTTACCCTGAACATGAACATGATATGTCAATTTTGGCAAAAATGCAAAAAATTGTATTTTTGGGCCCAAAAAATTCTGGAAAGCTCTTAAATTTGACTTTGTGAAATGTTGAACTTTTTTGCTTTTTAGAATCTAGAAGCAAATGTCTAAGAAGGGTTTCTAATTTTTTTTAATTTTTTTAGTTTGAGAGTTAGAGTACAAAAACCATTTATGCTAGTTGAAGGTCCCCCAGCCTTAAAAGAGATTGCAAACAAAGTCCCAAAATATATTTAAGAAATGGGTTATACAATGAAAAATTATCACAGAATTAAATTCCCCCATCCAAAGTTTGCAAATGTTGTATGTAGAATATAAATAGTGGATTGTATTGATGTTTCAAATAAATTTCGACATGAAAATTTAAAGCCTTGAGTAACACACAAATATACAATGCTTTAAATTTTAAGGTGTGTGTAATGTTGCAGTTTTGGATTTCTGATTAGAAATAGCGTTGCATACTTCCTGGTGTCACAACTTGTGGATACACATTGGCTGTGTTCAGACTGTCAGTTCTGTCAGAAATTTATTAGAAACAATTATAGGGACCTGTAGAATAATACTGGTTTTACACTTGTGTTGCTCTGTCGTAGCTTTGGTTGATAACAGCCAGTCCATATACAGAATAGGCCAAACAAAGTTATTTACATGACAAGATTTTTCAGGATGAAATGAATCAACTAATCAGGGACTGCTCTTTGAGGGGAGTGAGCTCTATTGAGCCTCCCTGCTCCCCTGCAATGCTTTATGGGAGCTCAATTAATACAGCCCCTTGCATGATGGTATATTAACATCTAAATTTCTAGATGGATCCCCTAATTGCTCCCCCTAAAGAACTTCAGAAGAGCTTTTGATAGAGTCCCTGCAAATTTCAAATGGAAGTCCCAGAGTTCAACTTTCAAAATGGCATTTTTGTCACTCAATCCAAACAGAAAAGTGTAAAAAACTGAATAGATTACAAAACTACAAACTGACTCTATTGTAGATTCTTTATATGAGGGAAGATATTGAAGTATGCAATCAAGATTTACATGTGCATTATGATACAGTTTTAGTGTCAAGTTCACCAAATTTGATTAAGCCAAACAATGTATGGTCAATTGATGATGTTGGCATTGATGTTTATTTCTATTGCAGTGCAAGATGGTAATGGCATTGGCTAATGAGCCATCAGCAAGACTACTCAAGCATGTTGTACGCTGCTACCTTAGACTCTCAGATAATCCAAGGTAAGAAGACTTGACAAAGAACAACATAAACATGGCAATTGGTACCAAATTGTCATAAAGTACCAAATACGTGGATGTTTTGGCACAGTCCTCGACTGTTCTGCAAAAATTACTCATTATGAGCAATTACTCATACTATTACTCTACTATTTTAAAAAATCCTGTCATAGTGTACGAGATATGTTGTCCTTTACTACAAGATACTTGTAATTCAATAATTTTAGTATTGCTTTTGTGAAGATACATAGGCAACACACTGTATGAAAGGGGCAGGGTTTGATTGTTGCACCTATGACCCAGATAACAAAGTTAGTTGTCCCAACGTTGGGCCGGATTCATTTTAGTCCTTTACGCACAAGGTAGCCGTAGTTATATAAAAGGCTCTCCTGTGTGTAACTCATTTTTGAAAAAAAGTGGACTTGGGTCAGTCTTGCATTGTGGTATTCAATTGGTCCTAGTAAATATGTGGTTTGACATAGACTTGTTTGATGGAATTAGCTATGTACCCCATCAATTTTCATACATTGACAAGCATACCGTGATTGTACATTGAAAGCTTACTGATTGTATACCTGATTTTCACACTTATTGTGCATGCAGGTTCTCATTAAATGGACATTATTATCTCTGAATGCAAACCTTAGAGCAACATGACCCAAAAACATCAAAAGAAATTTTCCCAACAATACGTGCAAAATTTGATGTTGTGAGATTGGGTTTTGAGTTAGATTGAGTGAACTTTTTGTATCATTTTCTTAGCTTACTTATACATTTGACTTTTATTAAGCACCACCTTTAAAAAGTGGTATTAGATTCAATCAGAGAAAAAAAGAGAAGTTCCAACTTATTACACTAGTTCTCCCTTAATGGAAGGGATGGAATAGAAATGTGAGTCATAGGTTTGGTGTCAAATATCAATTCAAAGTTTGAGGCTGTGTATTTATGTTATCCATACAATTATAATTTAAAGTGCATTTGCATCTTCTATATTTCAGAGCAAGAGAAGCTTTACGCCAGTGCCTCCCTGACCAACTGAAAGACACAACATTTGCCGTTGTACTTAAGGATGACAACTCTACCAAGAGATGGCTGGCCCAACTCATCAAGAACCTCACAGATGCTGGTGTGCCTGACAGGATCCCTATGCCTCCACAATGAAGGGAAGGGATGCCTGACAGGATCCCTATGCCTCCGCAATGAACTCATTAGATTGGTTAGAACAAAAACTTTTTGTTAAAAGTGCTGCCAGTTCAAAACTTTCACCGGACTATCGATGAGCCCATCTTCAAAGTTTGAGCTAGTGAGCATGCAGTTATACATAAGATTGATTGAAAATAGTTTGGTTGTAACTAAGTGGAAATTTTTGCAACAGTATTGTTTAAAGTGACCAGTGCCAGATTTCGATATCAATGTCTTATTGTATGGACTGAAATATGTGTAATGGGAAAAAAGTCAGTTCATTCATTTCTTTTGATACATAACACGTGTTTGCAATGGGGCTCAGCTTATCTACCTTAGCACATATCAAGTCAATCATGAAGCACGTAGAAATGAAGCAGTCTTAAATTCTCTGGTATTCACCCAAAGGTAAGACCACAAAACACTGTGTACTGAGCATTAACATTTGGAACATCATGGCAAACATATTTCTGCAGATACCCCACAACGTTTTGCTCAACAGAATATGGATTGATAGAAACAGTTATTTTTTGACATTGTTTTTTGTTTAACATGACTTTTTATGGATTTGTATGAACAGTAATTGTTTAATGAGATATGGTACAAGTTGTATTTTCATTTAAAGGAGATTGGTTTGATTTTTCAAAATTTACTTTTCCGTGCAATAAGAAAGATGACCACTAGAGAAGTCTTAGTTTCAAATTTCACCTGAATTGGTCAAAGCATTTTGATTTTATGGGCAATTTTGTATTTCAGAACCACCTATAATTTATTGTGTAAAGTTAATTATGGTTACCATAATTGGACACATTATCGTCCATATCTCCAAAAAGGAACATAACTCAGTCATGAAATTTTACATGGGTTATGAGAAAAATATAAGCAACATTTTTGTATTAAAAATGTTTGAAAAAAGTTGAAATAATCGGACCATGCTCCTTTAAGAAAACTGTTTACATATAAGAACAAAACCTATGCACCCTGTCATGAATTAAGCATCTTGTAAATCCATAATTCAGTGGTAACATAAAAAGCCGCTTCAGTACGACGATGTGCATGTTGATCCCAAGAAAAACTACTTGCCTTGTCAAATCTGACACAGGACCATGGAATTACTTTTATCTTTTGGCTAAAACCTATAAATCATGTGACCACAAAATTAATTTGGTGTAGCAAATACTTCTACTCTTAGCCATTCCACTGTAGCTACTTGCTATTATTCTGTTTTGCTTGAAATATTAAACAATTAATACAGTGTCCAACTCATTTGACACCTACAGGCCACATGAATTACACTGGATGTGCATTGAAAACTAAGCGCAAGTGCATTGATTTTATCCAATTTCACTTGCGACTTAAAATCACCATTTATTGACGACCTATAATTCAATCAAATATTGTGCACCAATTTGAATTGCCTGAAGAAATGTGAAACCAGATTTATCTATCGATGGTGATATGCCTTGAAGCATTCCAGCCAGGCTTAAAATTTGACAATGTTTTGTTTATTATGTACTTTGAAAGAAGTAAGTAAAATAAGATCAGCAAAACTGTAAAATTTACATCAACAATGTTATAAAGGATGATGTCTTGCTTCGTGCTCATTAAAACACCAAGAACTAATAAATGAGAGAAGATTGTTTTCCTATTTTTAATTGGTGTTCAAAATGTCTAGATGCAAATGATCAAACCTGAATCCTCTTGCTATTTGCTCACAGATCTGTCATTTGCAGAGAGAGTCTCTATCTAGCAGTATCATTGCGCATACACAGATGCAGCTTCGGTTGCCACCCAAAGGGTACTTTAAGTTCTTCCCACCATTCAATTGAAACTGTTACTTCCACAGCTTATAAACAACCCACTGAGTGAACCAACAGCCATAGACTTAAAATATGATAAAACTAATCAATGGAAAACTTGCTAAAGAAAACTTAATACAAAATTTTTATGTCGAAGTGTGAATGAAAAAGACCTTTAGAAAGGGGATAATCACAGCTTAATGTCAATGTAAACAAATACCACTTCGACAATTTTCTTCATTACCAAAATTCAGTTGAAAAACTGGAAATTTCATGTCTTTACCACACAAATGAATGTAGTAGTGAAGTGACCTTGGTGAACATTCCATTGGGTTAGTCATATTTACTGAAATGTTGGTGTGTGTTATGGGAAGAGCTGAAATCACCCTTTGGTTGCTGCCCATATATTTTCAACACAATCCACACAAGTAGCACGGAAGCATTTAATTTACTCTCCAGACCAAGGCTCTGCCATCAAATTGCGGGCCGTGCAAAAGTTAGCAATCAATCTACCCTAGATTGATTGCTAACGGTAAACCTGTGTGTGAATAGCTGAGATAGATATTGGTTTGGTTTCTTCTTTTTGACTACTACTCCACCCACATCATGTGATAAAAAGTAATAGTTTTACATTTCTTGACCAACTGGTATAAACAACTTGTTAGTCAAATGTTAATTTAGTGAAAAAATTGGCCCAGAGGTCAAAGTAGCTTTTGGCTTGCATCAATTTTTTACATTGTCAATACCTGATGATCAACCATAATTTTAATTTCATGTAATCAACCTGTAAGATTGTCCACAGGAACACACCCTCATATTGTTTCTCCAAAACTTTCTGTAATAAAGGAAGTTTTCCAGATTTTGCATTCAGCGATTTCATTCTATTGCTTAATTAGAGGCAGAGTGTAACTTTCTTGAAAAAGTTTTTGTTAAAATTTGTCCTAAATATCCGGTTCACCAATCCAGTGCTGCATTTGTTAACTTCGAGACAGCACATTCAAAATGCATTTAAAACATCAGGGAAATATATTGAAATGAATTTTAAACTGACCAACCGCACAATGTAAATGACAGTCAGCGAAAAAATCACTGACCATCCAGGATTTGAACCTGGGACCTTGGCATTACTAGCACTACGCTCTACCAACTAAGCTAATGAGTCAGATGGGGAAGGGCGGTCGATTTTATATCTGTAGGGCTTCAGTTCTAACCCCATTCCTCTAACATCCTCTCATCCTAGAAGCTTAGAAAGATGATATGGAAATCAATTTCCAACTCGCAATTTTATATTTGAATAGATTTAAACGTTGGATGAAATATATATTGAAATGAATTTTAAACTAGCCAACCACACAACGTAAATGAAAATCAGCGAAAAAATCACTGACCATCTAGGATTCGAACCTGGGACCTTGGCATTACTAGCGCCATGCTCTACCAACTGAGCTAATGGGTCAGATGGGGAAGAGCGGTCGATTTTATGTCTATAGGCCTTCAGGGAAATGCAAGACTTTCATGAACATACCCTTTTCCATAACACAAATTTTTTCAGGTCATTCCAAAATCTTATTATTTTGAACCAACTAGATCTAGGTTTACCTCATGTTTGTAGTACTTCAGAACATCTATGTGAAATACAATTATGTCAAAATTAAACCCAAATGCTGTGATCAGAAAATGTTACACTTTACCAAGATTATGAAATTACAAAATTTAAAATCTGTGTTACAAATTGAACGATTCTGTGATTTTCTATATCCCATAATAAAAGCTGAAAAGTGAAAGCAGCACATATTTCTGACTTGCACATGAACAATTCCATTGTTATTTTCCCTCCCACTTTGCAGAAATTTCCTGTATCTTTTCATGCCGCATTACTTTTTTTCCAGATCACCCAATTTTACAAACAGAGTGGCAGCTTTGAGACAGACTACATTTTTTTATTTGGCCTTACACTAACATAGAACAAAGGGTATTGTATAAGTGGTATTTTTCACGCTACATTCATTTTCGCGCAAATATGGATTAGCACCAAAATAATTGCACCGCGAAAATTAATGTGTATTTGTTACAAAGGATATTCCATACTCGGCCAATGTTCACATGCGCAAAAATAAAAACGCTCGAAATGGTCCAAAATTGGCCGAGCGCGAAAATTACTGAACGCAAAAATATTGGGGTTTACAATAATAAAGCCCAATTTCATAATAGGTCTTGAATTAATGCTGGAATAGATTTTCGGACTGAATATCCATAATTTCAGTCCGAAAATTGTCACATTTCTTATATTTTATACCTGACCAGCATTGTTACCTCTTACCAGATTGCCTGATACAGTTAAATAACTTTGATAATGGTTCAGTTTTAGAATATGATGGTTTATCAAACTTTTGGAGTGAGGGTATCAATTTTTTCTACACTTCCCTGTTTTTCTGTACAAATACTTTTTACATTTCAATACAAAAGATCCAATCAAAACAGACAATCATATCTTTTCTTGGTTCTTTTGAATTCATCAACATATAAATTTATCTGCCAGAACGTTTAAAACATTTAAAAAAAAAGAATCATGATGGATTAACCCAAACTTCCTCCCATGTTTCATCAATCAAAAGATTTTTTTTTTTTAGTGTTTAAGTGTTAAACTTTTGCCTTAGGTATCCTTTTGTTATCATTTAGTGTACATGAATTCTGTAATTGACAAAACACATTTTAAATAAAACCCTTATTCATGGTTCTAAAAAATAAGAATATACATTAACTAAATCCTGAATATATCCCGTATTCCATGACTACTCCACAATTATTATATACTAGTATAACTCATAAAAAAGATTATTGTTATTTGATTAGCTAACAGGCATTCATCATTTTTGCTCATTGGCAAAAAAGCATTTTTTTATTTTATTTTGCACTCAACCAATCCATTCGCATGATTAGTTATTGCCTGTAAAATATTCAAACATCACCATCGTTCAGACAAACACTATTTTTGAGACCAGTACTCTTAATCAGATCGGTCCTCTTTTGTTGCGGCTGATTTTTTTTCACAAAATAAACATTAAAAAACTTAACTTAAAAGGGTTTGAATTGAAAATGATGGAAGTGCATCGATCACTGACCAGACCTATATTTGTATCAAGATATTGCTTTAATAATTAATGCATCAAATGACAAGAATCTTAATATGAGTTATATAAAACAAATAATGAATGTTTAATTCGTTTAATGGAAAGAATATTTTAATTCGATGAAAAATGAAATGTTCCATTAAACTTGACTTTGCCTCGTTAATCAGAGATCCAGTTTTCTGTTTTAACAGGAATTCAGGGGTTTTTTTTACTCCAAATTTATGCCTTTTTATATAAATTTACAGCTTTTTTGCCAAAATTTATGCACATTTTCAGGTTTTTTTTGAAAGTTTCAGTTTTTTCAGTGATACATACTGGCATCTCTGAGAACTTTAATTTTTCATCTCATTGAAATATTCTTACCATTTCACTCATAGCACTCATTATTTGTATAAACTTTTATTTGACTCTTACTAATATTCTTTTCATTTGATTGGTTAACAGGCGCTCATCATTTTTTACTTATCTGCAAAAATTTGTTTTTTATTTTTTCCATTGTGTTGGACTAGTGCAATGGAAAAAAAAATTAAATGTTAAACATTGTCATCATTTTGACAAACACTGTTTTTGCGACCAATATCAAATTGGTTCTCTATTGTTGCTGCTGGATATTTTACAAAACAAATATTGTAAAAACATTTATATTTTGAAAGGGTTTGACACTGGTTGAGCTGCATCAATTACTTTGAAGTATTAATAGACCTATATCTGTATCAAGATATAGACCTTAGAAATGAAATGCATCAAATCACAAGAATCTTTATATGAGTTATAAATACTGAGCTACTTTGACTTTTCAGTCAAGTTAGCTCAATCAGTAAGGCGCTCGCTTGCAGTGCTGAAGGTCCCGAGTTCAAATCCCGCTGATGCCAAAAGTTGAGTGTGCTTAAAATTCCCTTGTACAAGGAACTAACTGCTAATTGTCTTGTGGAAACCCGTACGAAACTCGAGTAGCTGATCCGGGCAGCAATGGTGCGTATGTGGGTTCAGCGCCCTAGAGGTTGCGGCAGAACCTGAAATGATGCTTGGTGTGGAATGGAGCTTACTTGGGCCAAAGTGGTCAGCGAACACATGTAAAGTGTGCAGAGGCCGAGTGGAATTACAAAATCTGTAAGGCATAGCGCACTATAAATCCCCAGTATTTTATATAAAACAAATAATAAATGTTTTATTAATGCAATGGAAAGAATAGTTTGAATCTATGAAAAATGAAATGATTTATATCAGTTCTATGGATAATGAAGACCATAGTGTTATACAAAAATTAACATTATATACCTCATATACAGATTGCTGTCCTCTGATTGCTTAAAAGCGCACATACCCAAAGCATGCAGCATGATTGCTACTCGCTGAGTTTTTCATGCTTTGTTTACAATGCTTTTACAATTGATTTACTAATAGGATAACAGAACTCATGTACACTTAAAAAAGGATTAATTTGTTCCCACCCACCACCTGTCCACCATACAACTGTTTTCACAAAATGCAGGAAATATCTTGGGTCTGATCCATTTGGCTTGAGATCATGGACTATGGCACCAAACCCTAGATATTTGCCCGTATTCTGTGAACAAGCAGGGGCTAACTAATTATAGCACCCCTTTGAATTTTATGAAACCTTAGATCAAGTAAAAAATCAAAACT
>JXSR01S068502.1:18422-37452 GCA_000969725.1 Ophiothrix spiculata | reverse complement strand
GATTAGAATAAAGCATCCCCTGAAACCATTTCATGACATAAGGACTCAATTTAATGATGATCTGTTGATAATTAAGCAGGTTCTTGCGTCTGGTTTAGTCAATCTGTTGTGTCTCCTTGGCGGGTTGGATGAATCATTAACTGAATTGAGTTCTTAAACTCCTTTGTCTTCAGTATTCGTTCGTGGTTTAGGTTAAAGACTTATTATTGGTTGATATCTTTCATAAGAATCCCTTTTTTCTACTCCTTTGGTAGAAATTGTATCCTAAACTACCCGATTGTCGCACCAGAAGTAACAAATTCAAGGAATATAAGAATATCAGGAAGATCCGTACTTTAATTTAAATTTTGGCCTATTTGAGTTAAAAAATGAACTTCAAATATCACGTGTATCACAATGTTAGGTAAGATTGGTTTGGATTTACTGTGCTCTAATCAGTTGCAGAATTCTCTTCATTTCAAGTTTGCATTTCTTAAGCTTGTAGTCTAAACTTACAAATCGGACCAAAGTAGATTTAAAGGGCTTTCTTAAATTCTTCATATCTTTAAACTGGAGTGGTAAAATGAAACGGGACAAAAAGCATGTTGTAGAGTAATTACTCTACTTTTGAAAAACATTTATTACTATGATTTAATCTTTTAGCAACTATTTTTAAATATTTTTATTTCCTCGTTGCATTAATATTGGGACAAGCTGTAATGCATCTAGGCTTTGATCAAGATGGAACACAATTTTAAAACAATTTTGCTATAGCTTATACCCACAAATGGAAATCTAGTACTCACCAGCAGCAATGACATTCCTGTCGTTGGAATAGGAAAGTTCACATCAAATTTCAATACATCCACTAATCTGATAACTTCCTCAGTGTGCCCTCTGATATATGCAGTCTGTATTTTGGTGGAGAAAACAAATCAAACATATCAAAATTCCACTGCACTTATAACATTTGAAGATGTAAACGACCTAAATTATTCTCATATGTGCCCCGTCCTATCTAAAGGTACCTTAAGGTCGGCATAGTACGAGATACGGGCCATTGGAGCTGAGCATAGTCAACAATCACATTACCTTTGAAGTGTATTCTATCATATTAATCAGGTTCCAACATTCAAAAAAATAAGAAAAATGTGTTTAAAAACAAGATAAAAATCCTCCCCATTCAAGTTTTACTCAGTACAAAAACATTAAACTTGATTTTCTTAGAACTATAGTTTTCCCATTCAGCCCGCTTTCTTTTACCACTTTCTTTTCAACTTCTACTTCTACGCTTATTCTCATCAAAGCCTTTTCAGCATCTAGATGAGCTCTCTGGTCCTAGAGAGATGATATACTTTTGAAGGTATAGTGACTATGCACTCTGGTCCTAGAGTAGTGACGTATTTTAACATACGGTCACGGTTGCAGGGGAAGGTTCCCCTACTCTTATTTCGAACGGCCGTAGCCTAGCCCGTAACGTTCTTTTACATCCGACAGTGTGTCAGGAACACTTCAGATTAGACCGACGGCTTTACGTGCCCTCCGAAGCACGAAGCAAGTAGAGCTTAGGGAAACAAGGAGACGTACCGAGAGCCGAGACCCCACGACAGAAGAATGCATTTGATTATGAGTCCAACGCTCTAACCACTCGGCCACGCTCCCCTCCTTCTGGATGTAACTTTACAACCAAACATCCAATAACCAAAAGCATTTTGAAGCTTAAATTTTCAACTATTAGATGAGTCCAAAAAATCAATTTTGATTTTGGGACCCTTATGGTACCTGTAGATAGGACAAGGCACATATATCTCTACCCGAGAATAGATCAAAATCGGGAACTGATACTAGTTGGTTGAAAAGCATGCCAACCCTGGTGTGGTTATTTCCTTCAATAATCAGCTGATTATTGCAGAGGAAAACTATTGTATGGAAATAAATTGACCCATAGTCTATGAAAATGTAGATTTATTTTATATTTCTTATCAGTTTTTGAAATGAACTTTTCAGGCATTTTAAAGAAAGCATAATAAATACCATATAGCATAATAAAAATGCCGTAAATCTGACAAAACTGGATTTCACCAAATGACGATCTAAGCATGTATTCAGTACTGCATGTATTTTCACCTGTGGCACAAAATGATTTTTGCTCTATGGCTTTGTTGTGGTACACAGTCACATATTATGCTGGGTTCAATTGAAATAGCATTTAGACTTCACTTGACAGACTGTGTGGTCTTATCAATCATATTATTAATAAGATTACAAAAATATACATAAATTTAGTACATTTGAGAACCTTTGATATAATTCAAATGTTCAAATGTAAAACCAATGTAAAATTATTTTAACTTAAAAAATGTCTCGAAATGTGAACCAAAATGACGATGTCACATTTTGTAGGATCCTGTTGACAAAATTTGTTAGTTTTTTTGTTTTTCATCTTTTAAAAAAACAAAATATGTTGATTTAATTCTGCCATACATAATCAGTATGACATCCAGGATCTGGGAATCAAGAAACAGCTATAATTAATGGAACACCGATGCCAAAACTGATTTCTTTGTCATGTAGCGTATTGTGTTCACTGCTTCAAATAACACACAGGGCCAAATTTGGCATCCACATATATTTTTCAACTACCAAACATTTGGTTGTGATGTCACCATATACATGTGATGGAATAATACAGTCTAGACCGATAACTAACTTTGATGACTTTACCCGGATTCAATTCATGTGCAGTTTAGCGTGAAGTTTAATCTGTTTTAAGGGTAAAGGGAATCCATCTGCTCAGGAAAATGTGAATCCTAACTATTTTTTAATCATGAAAAGATAAATAGTTTCCACTGCCTTTGCGGAGACTCGAAGGGGTTAGTCATGCATTACGAAGCGAGAGATCTTCCGCTAAGCTATCAAGGCAGCGTTGAGATCGTGAACTAAAATCTAAAACAAAATCATTAGAATACCGTATTTTTCTTTTGTTTACATAAAATTGCAATTTTTGCCTCATTGGAATGAGGCCCTCATTGGAATGCTCAATTTGTAGGTATATTTTGCGAATGCATATATCAGACAAATGTAGATAATACTTATAACAGGCAATTCACAGCTCAAACAGGGCGAACTCAGAGTCGTAATTCATGTCCGGATTTTCGGGCAAAACAACGCGGGTTTGTTACATTATCATTCAAAATCAACTCAGCAAATTTATAGAATATTGTTTGTAATTCAATAAGAAGTATCAAGCCTACAATCTGTCAACATTTGAAACCAGTCGAATTGTTCGAACATCATGAAATTATGAGGTTTCGGCGAAAAAGAGTCAACTTTTTCGAAGTAGTCTTTAGGCGTCATTTTGACCTTGATAGTGGACGTGAAATCACTAGTAAAGTTTTATGTATAAACTTGAGACTCTATTCAATATGTACGCCAAAAATTGTGATATTCTGATAGGTGTAAGTAAGTAAAACCTTGCAGTAAACATGACATTCAGCCAAGCGAGATGTTTTTAGGGACTGTAGCCTTAACTCGATTTTGAAAGTCACTCATCAGTTTTATGCCACAACCAAAAATTTGGTAGCAAAAAATTGTGCGGAGGCCAAGTATAGTCTGGCCCTAAGACACTTGAAATTCAGAGCCTTGCTTGACACAAGCTGTATGTGCAACATATGTACTAAGTACACCACACTTTTCGGGCACACACAAATAATGTTACCGTACATTACTGTGGATTGTTTTGTGCTAGTCACAACTTGTGGATATGCTATGCCACCTTTGGGGTAGTGGGCCGGATGTGACTATGTTCAGATCACTAGTCATTGTGTCCAGGGGTGGTTTTGGGGCTGAAGCCCCTTGTACTTTGTTAAAAATCATAAAAATTTAAGTTTTTTGATGATTTTAGGTAGGCCTAAGTCCCCGCTTAATATTGAAAGCCCCTCTAAGCCCTCGCCAGCAAAACCTCCTGGGCATGCTGATGCAGATTGCCATGTTGTGTCCAAAACAAGGCAGTCACGTCACTGTAGAAGTGGTCAGATCTGTGGTAGAGAACTTATATACAATCATGATCAAATCATTTATGTTGTTCTTTAACATGTTTAAAATGCCCCAAACAGTTTTGAAGAAAATTATTCTTTACCCATTTAAATGAGGGCACCCTATTGCAGAAGGCAAAAGCACATTGAATATATTATTCGCTGTTTGAATAATCAGGTGCCAAAGAAGCTGCTTTGAAATCCCTTTGAGGGGTGCATAAGGGACCAAATAGTATGGCTCAGTTGCTGCAGTAACCCAATTATCACTTCAACAACAAAATTTGTTGTATTTAATACCACTTCTACTAACCTTGGCCATCTCAAATATTGACAAGACTTTTGCTGGACTTGTTCTGTTTGCAGATAAATCTGTAGGAAGAAAATGATAAAGAACCAAAAAAAACCTATTGAATGACAAGATTGAGTCAAATTAACAAATTCACGATCATTGCAGTAACATCTGGTTGGGTCATTCTCATGGTCAGAAGTTCATGAAAAGTTACAAGAATCCATTTATATTCTCGCAAAAGAATTCTGCTGGAATCCCCAGATTCTTTTTCATTTGATTTAATGTACTTTTTGGAAAATTTTAGGAGAATGTACATGTATTCTCAACAGAAAGCTTAGGAGAATCTTTGCAACAAAGGATCCTCGGATTCTCCTCGAATTTCTGACCCTGCACTCAGGCTGAATGCATGACCGTTCCTTTTGTTAAAACATTCTATTTTGAAAACATAAGTGCACAGGCAGTTCTATGTACCGGTATATGCATTAACAATGTTTTTGTAAGGGTCTTTTGGGAAATGTATAGTTCTCTAGATTTTCAAGAAAAAGGGCACATATGGCACACTTCTTGTGCTTCACTTATCACAAGAGTGTAAATGTCTCACAATTTTAAGCTTAACCTCTTCTCCACTTCGTCACTACATAATATTGTGCTCTTGAAGGCATAACAATCAGTGTTGTAGTCGAGGACCTGGTGTCCGAGGCCAAGGCCAAGGCCAAGGACTTTGTGTCCGAGGCCAAGGCCAAGGCCAAGGACTTAGTGTCCGAGGCCAAGGACTAGGTGTCCGAGGCCAAGGACTTGTGTCTCCGAGGCCAAGGCCGAGGACCAAGGACTTTTCCAATGCAACTATTATAGTACCCGCACTATAAACACACTCATGCACCACATAAAATGACATTTTGACCACGACTGACCTTGAATAAAGGGATATTCATTGTTAAAGTTTGGTCAATGTTTGGTTAAGGGTTAATGACTTTCAGCAGTGACCTTGAAATGATCTCGGATGACATGGATGAACTTTTTGAAAATTTAGGTTTCACCTTGAAAATGACCATATGACCTTGGCTAATAAACTTTTGACCTTGTCTGACCTTGAGAAAATAGCTATTCATGGGCAAGGTTTGGTCCATGTGATGTAAACAGTTCTTGAGTTAACGGTATTGACTTTGAAATGACCTAGAATGAAATGGATGAACTTTTGGAACATTTTGGTGTTTAACCTTGTAAATAACCTTTTGACCTTGACTGGAACCCTTTCGCCGCACCTGGAGGTTGGTCATGAGATGTGCAATTTTAGTTGAGAAACACCCCACATTGATCTTTTGAACAGGGGAAGATATGGCAACCCGTGGTCACTTACAATGATGGATGGTACGGTTATGTACCACGCTCAAGATGCCTATTTCAAGAATAATTCAGTTCCAAAGACTCTTATTTTCCTCCGATTTTCAAGGAAAAGTATATGTAATTTCTGCTATCAACGAAAAAGTTGTGGTTAGTAAAGTATGCGCTCAATATTAAAGATTGTTTTATTTTGAACAACTATAAACAACATCATTTCACAAGTATCAACAACCTATCTGAGACAAAACAATTGTGTGAAGACTTGACTAAAATTTTGCAAAAACATGATAGTTTGTTGTAGTAAATAGGTTGCCAACAATTTGAGAGAGTCTACAAAATGAAGCAGTTTACAAATTACATGAACATTTTCTCGGCCAATTTGAGACAATTTATTTTGTTTTTAAAAACTGAGATATCAGTAAATCCTCAACCACAAAAATGTTCGTTGTTAACAGAAACAGATTGTACTCAAAACGGTGTTTTATAAAATTTTCAACCAAATTTTGAAAAATGTTCAGCTCCAATAGTCGTTTTTATGGGAAAAAAACAGTTCCTGAGACATGATTTGGAAATAAAATCAGTTCCATTGACCCTATTTTTGACCAAAATCAGTTCCGCAAGACTCTATGTTGGATATCGCGTGTGGCACATAGGCATGACAACAGTTTAGTCCTCTGACATTTGATATGATTGGCACCAGTTATGAAAGTTACATTTTAAACAAATTGTTATAGTGTTATAGTGCATTAAAGGATGTTGAATATCTTCTTTGCAAAGTTTCACCTAATGATCATTTTTTTTTTAAAATTTTGAATTAATATTTTTCAATAAAAACAAGCAATTTTGCCTGTCCTCGGCAGTCCTCGGCACCGAGGACCAAGGACTTAGAGGTCCGAGGCCAAGGCCAAGGCCAAGGACTTCATGTCCGAGGCCAAGGCCTTCATGTCCGAGGACCAAGGACTTCAAAAAATGTCCTTAAGGACTCCTCGAGGCCAAGGCCTGGCCTCGAGGACTACAACACTGATAACAATGTAAACTGAAGTTATCAGTGTTACACGAGCAGCAATGAAATCTTAATCTCAACACGATTTGTATTCTAGTTAAATCCTATGATGATATGAAGTTAAGGATTTCCAATTGTTTGAGCAAGTAATTGATCATCTGTATAAAACTTACCAGCAGTACTTGTGAGTTTAGTTGTCCAGGCTGAGAGACCACTCAATATAAACACAGCAAGGAATAGAAAGATGGCAACATTGAGATTACAAATACTTCCAAAGTCTGGTATTCCTTCAAAATTCCACTCTTTCCATTCTCCATACAAATCTAAATATACTGATAGATATCAAAGAGGCAGAGATATTGAATTAAACAAACACTTAAAAGTAAAGTCTGTTATTTTCTAACCCTATTACTTTCATAGTCATGATGAACAGTGGTAATGGTGTGTTTACACTGTGACGACTTGTTTCGATGGAGGGTAACGTATTTGCGACTAAAAAGCTGTAACTGAAAAAGAACGATAGTATGGTAACGATAGTGTGCGTAGCTATCCAGCGTGTATAAGCGTTAATTGACTTTAACAACGATGACGGGCATAAAATTTAAAAGTGCAATTCGCAGGTCTACGTTGCTTGTCGTTATCCCAAGACGTCACGGTGTAAATGCCATTTATGGATAAGAGTGAATAAAAAATGAGAAGGATTGAAAGAAGAGAGAAACGAGGAAGAATAGCAGTAAGGAAGACTAAAATTGGTTTAATAAAGCTGGAAAGGCAAATTTCTCCTGCATCTTCAAAAAAACATGTTGCCCAAGTTTTACAAATTCCTAATTGTGTGCCATATATAATTTTAGTGGAAACACTGATTTAAACGGAAGGTGGGGCAAGATTTCAAGGGGCAATTTTCTATGATTACCTTCTTTCATAGCTTCAAAGGTACTGTTCATAAGTGGTTCATAGTCTGCATTCTTCCATACATCTTGCATTGAATTCTTCACTTGCTGTGCACAAAGAAATCAAGGTGCTTAATGTCACTTGAGAAGTAAAAGTCACACGCGTTGTTGATCAATCAGTAGCATGACAAAGAGCTTGGTCACAATAATAGTACGAAGAGCTTACGAGCAGTGTTTAGTCAGTTTAAAATGACCACGAGCAGTGAGTAAAGCGAGCAGCGAGGGCATCTCATGGTCCTATTAGATGGACTAAACACTGCTCGTAAGCTGTTTGTACGATTATTGTGACCTAGCTAAAAGTCTGGAGGTTCAAGACGCAACATAGCCGTAAGTGCTATATTTTTATTTCCAGTATCGGATTTATTTTAATATTATTTGTAACTCAACTAATCGTCACCAATAAGTAAAGTTTCTGCTACAAAAAAGCATTCACAATTAAATGTTGATAAGCTTGTCGAATATGCTTTATAAATGAATTTGAGCTAAGCTTTTTGTAAAATTTGCATAGGCCTATATATTTATCATAATTCACACATACTTTTTCACAGGTTTTGATTAGTCAAGACCGATCATATGACCATTTATAAATACTGTTCATACAAAGTGCGCCGACACTCCGCATTGGCGTGTGTGCAGTGGCGCGCTGGCACTAAACACAGGATGTACGTAAAATTTGGGAAGTTTCAAAAGTCTCCCGTTCATATTAAACAATGAAAGAAATTTCTTCAAAACAAAATTTATGCCAATCTGTGTACAGTTTGGAATACAATTGCAAAGAAAAAAATCATTTGTGACCGGGGGCGCTTGAAGAAAAAAGTGGTACGCATGCTCGTCAGAGCACCTCAAAATCGGACCTTAAATGTCGTAACCATGTACAGCAAATTCCACCCATTAATGGCGTAAAATATTCAAATTCATACCCCTTAATGTCGTAATACACTAGTTAGTTAAAATTGACCCCAAATGGCGTAATAGACATTTGACACTATAAGGCCCAGTGCAGACTCCACTATCGTATAGAATATTTTGCTAAGAATATTCTATGCTGACGACAAAATTACGTAGTGACCGAATAAAACACACAGTTTCATTCGATGACCTATGTCATTTTGTCGTCAGCATAGAATATTCTAAGCAAAATATTATATACGATAGAGGAGTCTGCACCGTAGACGGCCAAAAAATAAATTGTTTCATTCCCGATACTCATGTAACTATCACTCAGGGGCGTAGCTAGGGTGTGGGGCAAGTTGCCCCGGGCGCCACCTCTAGGGGGGCGCCAAATCGCCCCTACATGAAAAATAATTGGACCAATAACAGGGGACATACTGCTGAAATTAGCTAATTTTTCGCGCGCTCCGCCCGCCCGTAAAATTTCAGTACTTTTTAGCTTAAATAAGCAAATATTACTGAAAAAACGCAAATTTTTTTGCGCGCTTGGCACGCTTGAAAAGAAATTAGGCAAATTTTAGCAGAAATTACCCATTTGATAGCAAAAAAGAGGAATTTTTCAAAGTTGTTGGAATTTTGGGGGGAGTACCTTTTCAAGTTGCTTGATTTTGCCTGAGCTGAGGACTGGATGGCGGTCAGTATCGCGAAGCGATGCTCGCCATCCCACTTGTGGACAAAATCAAGCAATTACACACGGAAAATATTAGGAATTTAGGCCTAAATTAAGAACCTTGTTCACACATACCTTTTTGTGTATAAAATGTCAAAATCCGGGAAAAATTTGCCATAAAACAGTCTTTTCTGTCGTGGTTGTCAAATTGTTTAGTAGCGCCAAGTCTCCAAGAGCTTGTTTACCTGTCTAGAAGTTATCAAAAGCGCACGCTACATACTGCTAGGCTGCGTTCAGGCCCAGGGCCAACGCGCCATTGTGCACATAGCGATGCAGAGCGTCACGCAACAGAACATTTGCTATGAATCATTCATAGACATAGCAAATGTGCAAATGAGCCGTCACGTGGCTATGCATGAACAGCGATCATTCATTGACATTGAATGATCGCTGTTCATGTGGCTATGAATGATCGCTGTTCATGCATAGCCACGACCCACGTGACGGCTCTTGACTAATCAAATCTTAGAAATTACGCAAGTATCATGTCAGTATGTGTGAACTGGACTTAAGCAAAAGATCGCACAAGACTATTGTTGTTGGATTTAATTCGTGAACGCGTGTTTATAGCAAGTACGCAGTGATCCCTGACGCGAGCGTATATTTTCAAGGTTGTTTAATTCGCGTGTACGCACAAGGCTCTGAGTACGCGTTCACAAATTAAATCCAACAAGTCTATAATTATAAGTGAATGTGCGTGTACATACGCGTGGTTGCGCTATTTCTACGCAAATGCAAATCCAAGCGTGTCAATACGCGCACCTGGACGCACGAATGTGAACACAATCTGCACTTCGGAAATCTACATTCATTTAGATGCATCTACATTTGACGCTATCGTGTGGAGAGCCCCACTGGCTGTAAATCATGCAATGACAATGACTGTGCAATGCCATGCCCATGGCATGCCAATGCATGAAGGGAAGCACTTTTCAACAATGCCTTAAAGACTTCATTACCCGGGGGTGCCACCACAAATCTTTCTATTCCCTGGTGCCACTTGAGGGGGTTTACTAAGAATATTTCATTATGATTTACAGTTCATGTATCATGTTTTATTTCAAGATGAGACGCAGGCTGACCAAAATCAGTCATGCTAGATTTCCGAGGAATAGCCATTAGAAGGACACCCTTCTTTCAAAAAAAATAGTGAAATCATTTGGAAATTGAGACCCTTTTCATGTCCCGGCCTATTATACTGAAAAAATAAAAAATAAAAGACACCCTTTTACTGCGAAATTTTGGTCAGCGATGACAAAGATCATCATGATCATGGTATGGCTCAAGTGGCACCCCCTGGTAATGAAATCTTTAAGGCATTGTTGAAAAGTGCTTCCCATGCATGAATGGCAATGCATGAATGGTTGCAGTAAGCTTACCTCAACATCCATCATATCATGCAATGAAGTGAATGAATGGTACAATAATTGCCACACATTGGAAGTTCTGTTATCCCTTTCCTCGAGATCATATTCAGACATTTTGCTAGGATACAAATAAGGATTTCAGCAGCATGAACGGCCCCGGAACTTGCAGAATGGGCATCCACCAGATCTTGCAGCAGACGACGCGAACATGAGCAGGAACTTGATCAATAATAAATTGATCGATAACATAGGGGAAAGTGGGTAATCCAAAAATGGGGTATATCCGGACGCAATATTTTTTTCGTACCGGGGGTACATGAGTCTTGTAGTATGGGGTGCTATGTCACTATTTTGAGCTTTGTGGGCATTTTTGCTATAATAGGGTTTTTTGGACTTAAAATGTAGATAAGACACCTATAAATCAAATTGTCACCATTTTTTTTTTCCACTCAGTCTCAGTGGTTTGGCCATTTTCAACATACTTTGGTCGATATCTCCATTTCTGGGCAACATAAAAAGTTGAAAATGGTGGCAATACCCATGTTTATGAAACCTAGGATTCAATTATGACATTCAAAATGTCCAAAATATTTCCTTCAGGCTAGAAATTCTCAAATTCCCTTAGGCATCAAAGATATAGGCCTACAGTGATAAGGGAGTTCCAGTGGAACTGTCAGTCTTTCTGCAATGAATAATCAATCAATCAATCAATCAATCATTTATTATTTTCATTAAAACATTACAATAAAATCACATCAAAATAAACATCAATATGCATACGATACATAATTGTACAAGAACCCCAATGGAGGAATAGACCAGAAGGCCAGTAAGGCCTGATGGTAGCCTATCCCTGCATATGGAGTGTGTCATCAAACAAGCAAAAACTAACAAAAGAAAATAAAAATTACAGAAAAACAACAAACATTAAAATCATAGAACTCAAATTTACTCAACTCAGAACAAGACAAAAAAGACAAAAGGATGTCGGATCAAGATAGATTCAAGATTTGGTATTATTCATATTTTTTAATAAGGGTTTGTTTCAATTGTTTACGGAAATGTTTCACAGAATTTGATTCTTTTTGTGATTTGGATAGTGAATTCCATAGGATTGGGCCAGATGAACGTGTGCTACGATCAGAAAAGCACTTTTTATTGCTTGCAACATTCAAATTATTTGTACTAAATTTATACATAAAGGTTCCGAGATTCAGCGTGTAGAGGTCTTTTACAGTGAGTAAATTGAGTTGAGCAAATAAAGGTGCAGTATGAGCTCTACTCTCTAAATGTAAACGAGTGAACATTTCACTCCCCAAAAGAGTGAAACTCTTATAAACCACTCAGAAAGGAGTGGTTTTGTATGTTAAACAGCAAATTTCCACTCATAAAGAGTGAAAATCACTCTAAAAAGAGTGAATTTCCACTCGTTTAAGGAGTTAAACGAAGGACAATTCTTTTTCGAGTTGTCCTTCGTTTAACTTCGAGTGGAAATTCACACTTCTTTATTAATTAGATTTATTTTGTTATGTATGTCTTTGTTTGAGTATAGGATAGTAGAATCGTCAGCAAAAAGTATAAAGTCCAGTACATCTGATGTATATGTAATATCATTTACATCTAAATAGAAGAGGGCCCAATATAGAGCCCTGTGGAACACCGCACACAATGTTTTGAACCTCTGAGTTTTGATCATTATAATAAACAAATTGCTTCCTATTACTTAAGTAACTTTCAAACCATTCCAATACTATTCCACGGAATCCGTAATGTTCCAATTTATATAACAGTATACCATGATAAATTGTATCAAAGGCTTTTGATAAATCAAGGAATATTCCTATTGTGGTTTAATTTGTCGTTTTCAACAGCGGTGTTTATTTTGTCTATAAGTAGTTCAATAGCCATATTTGTCGAATGTTTTGGGCGAAAACCAAATTGTTTATCATTAAGAATTCCGTGATCAGTAATATATTCTAAGCATCTATTGAATACAAGTCTTTCCAGAATTTTTGAAAAGCAGGGAAGAAGTGATACAAGGCGATAATTAGAGAATGACATCAAAGTTATATTTTTTGCATATTGGAATAATCTTCAAGGACAAATTATCCTAAATTATTTGTACTTCTCAACTGGACATTGGCGCGCGTAGCCAGACATTTTCATCAAGGGGGGCAAGGTGGGGCAAAGACTTTTTGAAGGTCGGATGAGTAGACACAAAATGGTAGGCGTACATCCCTTTTTTTTCTCATAACTTTTTATGTAAAAAGGACGTTTTTGGTCCTGGTTCTTCTTTTTTACCAAATTTTGCAATGTCACCTCTCAATTTTGCAATTTCAACTCTAAAATATTAGATTTTCGACATAGAAGTGCACGTGAAGCGCGCAAAATTTTCAAACTTTATTTTGTACTGCAGTGAAAAATTGACCATTTTTATCATCATCATGCTACTAAAAAAGGAGTGTAAACTATGTAATTTCAATTTGACCTGCATGTACTTTTCTTGATTTTTTCAAGGTCCTGAAGATGGAAGTCAGATCAGCCTAAATTCTCCAAAACCTTATTTCTATATAAATACCAGTTTATAGTTTCAATAAGCTGACAATATTATTGGACAGGGAATCAAGGATCAGACCAAAACAAAATTGTCCAATCAGGATGAAAATTGTCAAGAACAGTCTGACATCTCTAAATTAAATGAAAACTTGTTTAGAGCGTAATTTTGTCCAAAACTTGTTAAGGGTACTTTTAAAAAAAAAATGCCTCGAAAACCTGTTTAGGGCATGATTTTGAGAAGGGACCAAAACCTGCTTAGGGTGGGTCTGAAATTTTTTTGAACGCGGTTGTGTACAGCTCCAAATCTGAGTGGCCCCCCTGGGTCAATTGCTTTCTACAGTAAAGCCAGTGTTGAACCATTTCAAATGGTTTCTACAGTATAGCTAGTATAGTGTTGAACCATTTCAATTGCATTCTACTGTAGATAGCTAATATTGAACCAATTCAAATTCTTTCTACAGTAGATAGCTAATATTGAGCAAATTCAAATGCTTAATACCGTAGATAGCTAATATTGAACCAATTCAAATGTTTTCTACAGTGTAGCTAGTGTTGAACCATTTCAAATGCTTTCGACAATAGATAGCTTATATTGAACCTTTTCAAATACTTTCTATACAGTAGATAGCTAGTGTTTAACTAATTCAAATGCTTTCTACAGTATAGCTAATATTGAACCAATTCAAGTGCTTTCTATACAGTATAGATAGCTAATATTGAACCATTTTAATTGATTTCTACAGTATAGACAGTGTTGAACCATTATTTTCAAATGCTTTCTACAGTAGATAGCTAATATTGAACCATTTCAATTAGCTATCTACTGTAGAAAGCATTTGAAATGGTTCAACACTATAGCTATACTGTAGAAAGCATTTGAATTGGTTCAATATTAGCTATCTACCAATAGCTTAAATGTTAACTATCTACTGTAGAGCTCTGTAGAAAGCAGGCCCGCCGAGAAGGGGGGACAATGTGGACATTTGTACCGGGGCCCGGGGTCTTATAGGGGGCCCGTAAAAATGTTGAAAATGGAAAAAAGAAGAGTTTTTTTTAACAAGTTTTAGCTAAAATTAGCAGATTTGACGGTATTTATTCGCACGCTTCGCGCGCATTATAAAACATTATATTATTTCCCCTCTGACCATTTTTGCTCCAAAAGGATTGGCCCCGAAATTTCCTTTTCCCCAGTTTGGTTTATCCGACATGACCCATTATTAAACTGAGGGGCCCGTGGCTTTGGTTTGTCCGGGGGCCCGTAATTTCTAACGGCGGCCCTGGTAGAAAGCAGTTGACATGGGTTCAATATTAGCTATATCTACTGTACTGTGTTTCCAACAATTTAGGGTCTGCTCAATTTGGACAACTTTAGGGACAAAATTAATCTCATAAAGAGAATTAACATTCAAAGAAAAGTTAATGCTAAGAGGTTTAAAAGTGTTGGACTTCCACTTAAGACCTGAATCCTGAAAATGAAAAGAATTAGTGTTTTTCAAACTACCACTATGGATGGCCTTGGATTTAAACATATTCAACCTGGGAACAATGCAAACTGATCAAGAATTATTAAAAATGTGCTTGAAGATTGTGCAACAAGTTACATTAATGCATCGAAGTTCTTATCAATAACGGATGCAAGCTTGGTGTTGTAAATCACCAAATCTTTTGACATCAAATAAAATACAAGTGGGTGCATTGATTTTTCATCAACAAGCCTCTTTAGAAAATACATTGGAATTTGAAATAGCTTTGGCAAAGACTTAATTATGCATCAAATATGTAGCTCGTATAAACTGACCCATATAAAATGATTTAAACTTTAAGAATAAATTGAACAAACATTTCGCTGTTTGAGAGTCAGAAATTTATCCTTGCGTCTCTTTTATTGCCTCAGCTTTATTTTTTTTTTTTTCAATCCTTTCAATTAGAAGTCCTGGTTCTTTTTTTAAAAAAGCTTAATACACTTTTTAAAACAAATTTATTTGGACCAAGTGAATGATAGAGTGAAACGGAATTGTCTTTGTTTAGATTACAGTTTAGGGGTTTACGCATGGTCGACCCGAAAGTTTTAGCACAGGGTCAAAAATGCTTTGGGTGGAGCATATTCTTAATGATGATTTTAATAGTTTCAGCCTTAAAATCTTTTCATCAAGATGTCAATATATATTTTGTTGCTTCTGAAAAGATACCGTACTCCATCAAATTAAAAATATTCAAATGGGTGATTTTTTTTTTCGAAAAACATACCAAGATCTTAAAAGGTATGTTTTTCGAGAAAAATCAGCTCCATCTTTGTACATCGATTCAAATACTTCTTTAGAAACAACTGAATGTATTTGGTTTAATAAAAATATAAGACTTAAATCAAAACAATTTTTATTATGATTCATGGTATGAAAAAGGTATTTGTAAATTTACTGATTTACTTTATTTAGATCTTCCTACCCCAGTCCTTGAATCCTTTGATGGATTGGAGTTTATATTTTTGGAGTTTACGGGCCAAAACATAGTCGGCCTCCAAACAAAATTTTACCTACCAAACATTTGGTCGTGACGTCAAAATGACGAGTGACTCCAAACAAAATAACTTCAACACCGAGTTGAGACCAAATAAAATTTTCGTGCTAGATTGCACATGTTATTGAATTGCCACGTACGTGCATTGGACCAAATGTTTGTTACCCGTACTCATACTTTAAATTCGATGACAAATATTTGGTCGGACGTCACGACCAAATGTTTGGTAGGGAAAATGTTGTTTGGAGGCCGACTATGATTTGGCCCTATCTTATAAAGGTAGGAGCTTGGATGCCTTGGAGAAGTACACTTCTCTTGTTAAAAGCATTGTTGACAGAAAATTCTTGATGATGTCAATATAGCTATCTTCACGGAGTCGTTTAATCCTTATGTAACTTTAATAAATAAATTAATCCATGCTCCTATAAAGTTCCTCGTTATACTTGTTGAGTGTGTGGATATTCACACCAAATTCAATTTCAAATGCACAATTGAAACCAAATTAAGAATTTATTTTTCATTACTTCACATTCACAGGGGCATTGCATTAAATGTTTTCTTACATAAAATTAGAAGAAAAAATTTACACCTTTGTTTGTTTTGTTTTGGCCAGCCTGAAAGTTATGTTCATTTGTTTTGGTGAATGCAATAAAGTTAGTCCAATTTGGCAAGATATCCAAAATTTGATCAACACAAAATGTCTTTCTGATTATTGCATTGTAAATTTCAAAATAACATCCCAAACATTATAGAGCTTTGGTTTTGGCCTGCCTGATTTTATCATGGTATATAAAATCCCCGGGATAAAATCCCTTATTCTGTTTATGGACTTGAGTGCATGTTATTTCACCTGTTGTTTTGATATGTGCTGCTTGTTTGCTTGTTATTTTTTTTAATGATCTTTGATGATTTGTGGTATTTATTCTTGTTTTGAACTTTTGAAAAAGCATAGGACACTGAAATGATTTATTTCATGAAAAAAACCATATTTGTGTCCCTGTGGAAAAGAGAGACCGAAAAAGGTGTTCATATGGGTCATTTTATCTAAAATAGAAAACGCACACACACAAACCAATAGCATTATGAAATTTAATAAATAAATAACGAAGAAACAAATAAATAAGTAAATAAAATAAATAAATAAATAACAAACAAATAAATGAACAAATAAACAAACAAATAAATAAACAAACAAGAAAACAAACAAACAAATAAATAAACAAATAAATAAATAAATAAATGTTTTAAACAAAGTTCAGCCCCTCCGTTCAACAGTTGTTGTTGATCTTGATTAAACCTTTCAATTATATTATAAATGTGTACCTATTATTATGCAAATTAGCTCTTTCCCCAGCCCCTGTCATCGCCAGTGTGGGGATACATTTTTCGAATTCTTAGCAAGTGCTCAACACGCGATGTCAGTATGGTATCTTCGCACATCAAACATATAGTCCCAACATTTGTAAAGTGTTATGTCGTCAAATTGGTATATTTAAATTTAATATAAGTGACGTTATTTCATTATATTATCTATAAGAAAATAATATAAAACCATGCTATCAAAATCCAGGCTTGGTGATCTTTTATTATATCGCGGATGAATCTGACAAATTATAGCAGACGATAAAAGTTTTCGTCATTTCATCTTGGGCCGTCGACTTCTCAACTGGGTTTTGCATTCTGCTGAAGTATTCCAGAATACATTTCTTTCAAGCTATGCATTTTGGACATAGGTAAGTGAGTATATTAAATGTGATGGCTCACCCCGAAAGGGGGGACTATGCAGATGATATCAATTTTGATTTTATCATTTCATCTGTTGCAGCATTTTCTAAGCTTTAAAATGACACCTTACTCGTTGAAATTGATCAAGGCGATCAAATGTTACAACATAAAATATGCTGAAAATTCTTATTATTTTCTTTATTTTTTGCTGCCTATTTTCATCAGTTTCTCGAAAAGTGTTCCGTCGCAAAGTCCCCCTTTTCGGGGTGAATCATCACAAATAATTCTATCATTTACAGGTTTTACAGCTGAAATGTTTCCCTGATTTTATGCTTTTATTTGTGTCAATATAAGTTCGCAGTTTAAATGTCTCTTCAATAATCATCTTTGGCACTTTTTGCGTTCTTCATCTTTTTATTACGTAGTGGTTTAATAAGACTGAAAATATTTATTGCGATATAACTTGTATTTATTCAAACTTATGTGCAAAATTTTGAGGATTTTTTGTAGCATATTTTTGGGTTGTATAGGAATTCTTGGCTCAAAGGAGAGGAGACCCGGGCTGACGGCGCGACGTCCCCCTGGCCCCTGGTTATGGGACTGGTATCATACTTTGCTGTCATGTTGAGCTTCAAATAAGATTCTTTTCCATTGTTTCCTAAAGACCTTTAAAAGTCAGGCTATTTAATTTAATTTTAATTTATCATTTTGATTTAAAAATATTTGAGAATATTTTGTGGCATATATGGGGTTGTATATAAGAATTCTTGGCTCAAAGAAGAGGAGACCCCGGGCTGACGTCGTCCCCTGGCCCATATCCCGGTCCATAATAGACTGGTATCATGCTTTGCTGTCAGGTTGAGCTTCAAATCAGATTATTTTCCCTAGATTCTAAAAGACCTTTATGTCAGGCTATTTAAGTTGTAGCCTTAGTGTAATTATCATTTTATCATTTTGATTTAGAAAGCCCGGGGGGGGGGGTGTCAGGGCACTCAAGTATAATGTTGAAGGCATAGCGTGACCACAGTTGTTCAAAACACCCCTTGAAGTGTTATTGTTTCTAAAGCCAAAATATACCCTTTCCCCCCCCCCCATTTACAACCTAAATCGAGAATTTATCGTTATCATTTTAACACTAGGGTTTGAAAAAGTACCCTATTTCTTGAAAATGAGGTAAAATGACTGCTTTTGATACCCTAAAAGGTCACCTGATACACCCTCCTGGCCTCAAAAACAACCCTAATTCACCTTTTTCTTGGTCACGCTATGCCTGCAGCATTATATCTGAGTGGCCCCCATAGAGTTTTTGAGCGTTTATTAAGAGAGTTTTTAAAATCTTGAATTAAAATTTTTGTACAGCTTACAATATGTGATCACCTCTAAATTTACCAATTGATTAACAAAAGTTTATTCGAAAACTGATTTTGTAAATATTTGTTCATATAAAGAAATTCTTTTATATTTAGGCTATACATAACGTTTAAGTCTTAAAGAACGTCTTAAATTCCACCAAACCGGAAGGCGTACCCTACGCCAAGCGGTGCATGGGATATGAGATGATATGGCCTGAGTATTGAGGCTGTTTTAACTTGATAATTCATCATTTGACTATCCGCTCCAAGTACAAGTCTTAAGTCGTACATTTTTT
>JXSR01S068484.1:0-12645 GCA_000969725.1 Ophiothrix spiculata | reverse complement strand
CACCATCAAATCCTGCACATTTCTGACAAACTGGGCTTCAACAAACATGCAATTTCACAGCTTTCATATGTTTGATTTGTAAAGCAAATCAATTATTGTTATTATCAATATCAATATATAATAAATTAAATGATAATATTACATGTACAGACTGGTGTCAACTCAATATAGAACAGCTTCAATGAGGTTAAGTGTCCAGATTTTGTCAATAATCCCTGGGGGTGTACTCAAGTTTGGTTTTGGTAGGGGTGTGCCGCTGGGAAATTTGAAGTACCTTTTTGGTACACCTTGGGAAAGCACCGAATTTGAGTTTCTATCAAATTTGGTATATACATGGATGGGTAATTGCACCAAATATATAAGGTACAAGAGAGGGTTGAATTCTGAGAGTTTGGCAGGTACATACACATACAAAATTCTTCACAGAACTACCCTACCCCCTGGAAGAATAATGTATCCAGGAAACATAATTATGATAAAACCTTAAACATGTTAAATAGGATAAGCATTTGAACCAATGATGTACAACGGTACAACAATGCAAGGTAAAATGTTATTCCTGGGTAGTACTCAGATTTTGGTTGGGTGTGGACACGCAGCCGGAGATTTTACTACCACATGACAAGTAAAAAAAGCTACCCATTTGTAAACCACTTTTACTTAAACACAATAATGTAAATGGTACTTAAAAAGTACATTTGAAAACGATATGTAAACTAAAGGAAAAATTGGTCAAAAACTTGTTACTTTTGCAACTGATATATGTAAACCATTTTTAAATTTTTACAGGCCTTCAACCTTGGAATGCAACCAGTCTTGACCACGAGACCGTATTGCCAACCTTTCCACTGAGTTCCCCACCCCACCCCATCCCTGCCCAGACCATGTAACACCCACGGTAACACCATCTGGATGTCCTTTTAATATTTGACAAAATTGCTTTGTTTTTCTGCCTATTGTGAAAAAAATGGAAATTCACATCAAATTTTGGTGCTCTGTGTACAAGCATACATTGTACATGAAAAATTAAAATAGTAAAAATCTAAATAATAGCAGTGATGATTTATAAACTGATATTAAATATTCTGAAAAATTAGGCCTTAAAAAAACCTGAATATGCGTCAGAAAAATTAAGAAATACACTACACATACAGTTTCTACATTTATGGCAGGCACTTTTACAGAACATTAGCCAATGCAGGAGTCAGGACTTCATGTCTGAAATTTGATCTGTCAATCACTCTGCAGAGCTTAGTGCGACCTGATATGGGGAGCTCAATTTCAAATATTCCTGTGTGAAACAGGGTCACACAATGTTGTTCAGAAGAGAGTTCTGTAGGAGCTCAGGGGCCGTATTCATAAAGCACACTTAGCCTAAGGGCAACTCTTGCACTTAATTCTTAAGAGTTCCCCTTAACTAAGGGAAAAAATTAAGTGTATTAAATTCATAAATGACTTAAGTGCATGAATTTAATGCACTTAAGTGTTTCCCTTAGTTAAGGGCAACTCTTAAGAATGAAGTGCAAGAGTTGCCCTTAAGCTAAGTGTGCTTTTATGAATACGGCCCCTGGCTCATTGAGCTCTTCAAATATGAAGGTCTGAGCTGTGTTTCTGAACATCTTTCTCAGTCTTAGCCTATCTTTCTACATCAATACAGATGTGATCCGTGGATCTATACATAACAAGATTTCAAAACTTTTTATGTAAAGGATATGCAGTATGCAAATTATGAGTTGTGACTTTTATCTCTTTTTTAATGTTTAATTATCTGGAGAGGCTCTGCTGTTTTCATGAAGTTATGATTTTTTTTAAACTGAAAATAATATCTGATGCAGCATATCAAAAGTGAGACCTTGCATTCATGTTTCTTAAAACCCGGGGGGGGGGGGGCACTCACATATGTGGGCAGCGTACCTGCTCCTACTGGCTTTCGAAATGTGGGGGCAATAGGTGAGAAATACATTGAAAAATAGGGGGTCATTCGGTGTAGAGGGTTCAAAAAACTGGGTCATTCCGAGCGATTTGTTGGCAAGAGTGAAAACAGGGTCATTCGGTGTCAGTTTTTGAATAAAATGAACCTAATTTTGATTAAGAAATCGCTGATCTTCAAAATTTTCGTAATTTTTTTTGAAAAATTAACAAATTGAGCGAAAAAAGGGGGTCATTTGGTGTAGGTTCTCAAAAAATCAGGGCAATGGATGAGAATCACCATGAAAAAAGAGGATTATAAGGTTGACTTTCAAAATAATAGGGGGTCATTGGGTGACAGCTGTGAAAAGGGGGGTCATTGGGTGAGAGTGGAGCAAAAAATGGGGTCTATCGACAGGAGCATGACACATGCCAATATATGGGAGTGCCCCCACCCAGCTCAAAACATATGAAATCACATAAAAAACAAAGAATATCTTGATTAAGGGGGCCTATAATAGTGATGTTATGTTCAATTATTTCAAAAAGGTGCATATTACAGGAGTCCCAGGTGAATGGCCCCCTTAAATAATACAAAGAATCTATTTATTTAAAATTCTGGATGCTTTTTCACTTATAAAATTGGAATATCTTGACTAATTGCTCAAAAATGTGTCCTTTTAAAGCTTAACCATAACTCCCACTCACTTGTTCTCAGTAATAAGGCCCAGTGCAGACTCCTCTATCATATAGAATACTATGTTTAGAATATTCTATGCTGACGACAAAATGACGTAGGTCATCGAATAATAACTGTGTGTTTTAGACGATGACCTATGTCATCTTGTCGTCAGCATAGAATATTCTAAGCAAAATATTCCATACGATAGTAGTCTGCACCAAGCCTAAGGTGACATCATCCAACAAAATCCAACAACTTTGATATTAGAATGTGTCCTAACCCAACCCAACACAACCCAACAGTTGGATTTTGTTGGTTGCAGTCATTATATATCAGTACAAGCTTTGCTGCTTTACCATCATAGTGTCTTCAACCAACAAAATCTAACAAGCTACATAATGTACATAGTGACCCCATGCAACAAAATCCAACAAATTGTCTGTTGGATCCTGTTGGGTTGACTTATAAAAATTATTCTACTTAATGCCCTGATCCAACTTGTATGATACACAGCTTCAAGACCGGACCCAACAAAACCCAACACATTTTATACATGTTGCTTTGTGACAGCGTTCAACAAAGCCCAGCAACAGTTTGTGTTGTTGGACTGAGGGGGGTTAGCATTATAAACTAAATAATTTTCCCCATGTAGTGTCCACCATGTTTACATGTCGCATTGTTAAATATGTCTTATTTGACGATGATCACAACACAATATTCCCTGCCACAAATAACAAAATCTATTCATTTTCGCTGGTCAAATATATTGCTTGATTCATTTTACAAGTAAATTTGAATTAAGGCTAGGTAAAGTAAAAAGTAATTATGTTTCTCATTTTCTCGCTTTGGAAGAAGACTCTTCAAATTCCTTTATTTTGTGATATTCAGAAGGTGAACCCTATCTTCAGTACTGCCTATCTTACACCCAAATAATTTCAAAAGAGTAAGTTTTGTGATAATTTGAGGTGTCGTAACTCTCATAATAAGAAAATCAAATTTAAAAAAATTCTCCTTTTCAGAGATATCATACTGTTTTTAGAGAAGTTTACAAATAAATAAAAATTAAAAAAGCTACTCTTTCTCCCTTGTTCCAAAAAATCTGGACAAGAAACATAAAACTTATAATTCTACTTGGCCTTAATTCATCAACTTTGTCATGTACATATAAGTTGTAACTGGAAATTCATGGGAATTGACATATACTGCTACACAAAGAATATGGCATTAGTTTACAAATAAGTCTATGACCAAAAGTTCGAAAGGGGTATCTCAATTTCAAAATGTTTGTCCTACTAACTTTATAATTAAGTGTTGATGTATATTATCAAATCCAGTCGAAGTATCAAAGTTATTAATTATGAATAGAATACTGGACATTAATTGCTTACTTGCAAATTTTCATCCAAACACTTTGGACTTTCTATTCATAATTAATAACTTTTATAATTAAGTCTTCAGTCCTGTGTCCAATTTGTCCAATATGCCCATGTTTTTCAATGAGAATAGAACAAAGTCACTGGTTTTAAATTATAGACGCATACACATAGACAGCAATTTATTCCCAGGCATTCACTTGAAAGTTTGCCGAGGAGCATTAAAAAGCTCTCTTACGACATCCGAGAAGAGTTGTGAAGAGCAGACCACAATATGCTTGTGTAAGTTATCCAGGAAGTAATATCTCAGTGCAACTTTCTGGTGCAGTTATGGAAAATAGCCCTCATCAAGCAATTCTTCTAGCTCTCCTTACAATTTGATTGCTGATATATTGCACTAGGCCCTTTTTCTTTCAATATGAAAGAGAGAATAACACAGTTTGCACAATGGCCAAGCTAGTTCGATTATTAGAACCCTTGTTTTTTTGGGTGACACAAACCAACATGAGGGATATAACTACCAAGTCCAGTGATCTAGAAAGCCACTTCACTACCTACCCCGATTTTTCGGGAGGGGCGATCAGTCTGCTATGCGATCAGTCTGCTATGTAGAACTCAGGGTTTCTAGTAAAGTGGTATGTGATGTGGATATTGTGGATAGTAACATGGAAAAAATCAAGGTCCTAGGATCGGACTAGGCCGAGCAGGAAAAACAAAACAAAACTGAATTTGACAAATCAATAAGTACTGTCTTTGTCCTGAATGGTCATGTTGGTAACTTTGATGCTTCAGTATGTACTAACACATCCCTTGTCCTTGAATCCGAAGACGACTTGCTATTACCGAGAAGACTAGATAATTTGAGACAAAGACACACAGGAACCATCACTATCGATGCTTTCATAGGGTCACTTTTAGTGCAAGATAATAACAGACAGAATATCTGGAGATACGGGATCATAAGAATCAGCATCCACAACCAAAATGGTAAAGTCACCAGGTAACGAGTTATTTTCTGTCTGAAAGTCAGCAAATGCGGGTTATTTTTCACAGTGTCTGAGTATGCTTGGACGTGTTCTAAGGCAAGATCATTGTACTGATCGCTGAATTCAAATAAATAATATGCTATGAGTGCGCTAACTGCTAGGAAGAATAGTACAAACAGCCATGCTATTCGCTGTCGGAAGTTCATCTTTGGTTGCGAAGATCAAGAAACTGGCATCAAGAATCTTCTTGGTACTGTTTTCTACAAATTTATCTGTAAGAAAGAAAATAACAATTATTACATTGCATACTGAATTTCAAAAAGAGAATTTCTAATAACTACAAGTGGTGACACCAACATAGAATTGCTGGTTACTATGGTACACGTCTCCTTTCTTGGAAGGTACTACCTTAATGGTGATTGTTTATTTTTTGCACATGATCAAGATATTGCTCACATATTTTGGTAATGTACTGACAGTATCCATGCTTGTTAAAATTTGACAATTTGACAGTGACAGAATATATTTTTGCATGTTACAATGTACACCAAACTTTTTTGGCCTTTGGTACCATGGATAAGCCTTGCTAAATTATCCAAGCAGAAAATAACTGTGGTTAATATTTTTAAATATACAAAGTTAGAGCTGATTTCACTAAATGTAAATTTACATTGTAAGTTCAACGTATTGTAATTAGCCTACATAAGGGTTGGATTTCATGAAGTCGGTTAACCCTACTTTCGGGCTCTCAATATTGTTCAATTTAGTGCATAACATGTCTGGTACTCTCAGAGTCAAACTAAAATCCCAGGGACAGCACGCTGTGCCAGACTCATTGCTGGGTCTATGTGAGGGGAGATCAGGGGAACAGCACTAGTTCTTGAAGTTGTTAGAACTAGTATCGTTCCCCTGATCGCCCCTCCCACGGTCCCAGCAATGAGCCCAGGCAGCACGCGACTTGTAATCAGCTGTGGCTAAGGGATGTTGGACACTATAAACAGGGCTAGAAATTGTTAGAAACCTTGGTTAAGTGTACATTTGTATGTGTGACTTTACATAGAGATCATTTTGCATGGTGAAAAAAACAAAACAAAATACAATGCATTTCTAAAATGGGTTTACTAAAAATATAACAAATTCAAATACCGTACTGGTTCTGGTTTTCCAAATTTGTATGAAGTAAAATGTTAAATTTCGGGTTACAAATTTTGGCCTAACCGCATGGTCAGAAAATATGCAATGGTTGCATTTCATATCATTAAAATGAACTTTTAAATTTCTGTAATTTGAAGTTTGTTTAAACTTTATTATTTCCATATAAAAACAAGTACATGTAATGACAGACAATTAAAATCATGGAGGAGACGACTGGAAGGCCAATGAAGCCCATTAAAAAGCCTACCCCTATATAACACAACATAAATCAAACAACAGGTTTCATTTTGATCGGAAATCGTTCCCAGTAAGACTTTGAATTGACTCCCCATTTCAATTCAATGTCATCTTGCACATGTCTAGTCCAAGGTAATGCATCAAAGGATTCTATGTCTAATAATGTCTTCATATCTTCATGTACATGCCTTGTTCTAAAAAGTCACCACAATTTCTAATAGTACGTCCCTTTGTAGTGACGTCAGGGTTCCAGGCGCGTAACCAGCATTGTCAGTCCGTAATCTTCCCTAAAACATCGGTGTCATCCCTTTTTCGAATTTGGGCTGCGGAAGGTTAATTTTTTAGGAGGGGGGGGGGGGAGATGGTTAATTTTTTTGTAATCAAATATTCTTTTGAGCCAAAATGGTCGGAGGAAAATTAAGATTTTTTTGATATGTGAAAAAAACCGGCCAAATCGTCTTTTTCTGCTACAAATTATTAAAAAATACTTGAAATTTGCAAATTTCAACTGAAAATTGACATAATGTCTGGAAAATCGCATGAAGCGCCGCAAGCGCGCAAAGTTTTTGATTTTTCACATTTAAAATATCAAAACAAAGCAAAAATTTCAATTTCCTTTTTTTCCCCTCTATTTATTTAGGGGGGTCCCTCCCCCTCGTGAAATTTAGGGGGGCACCCCCCCTGCTTCCCATTCCCCTTCTGCCTCTTATTTTTTCCTTCTCTTACTCTTTCTTTCCCTTCTTCCCCTCATTCTTCTCTCTCCCTCTCCTTTTTTCCCTTCTTCCCTTTTCCCTTCTCTCCCTCCTTCCCCTTTTCTTCTCTCCCCTTTCCTCTTTTCCCTTCCCTTTCCCCTTTCCTTTTCTTTCTCTCTCTCCTTCCCCTTCTTTTCTCCCCTTCTTCTCATCCCCATTTTTTCCCTGAATTCTTGCATTTTTATTTTAGGCTTTCTCTATTTACTTAACAAGATGGTTCGCGAACCAGTAATCTCACCTGCGTATCAACCGCCTACTAAATTGACCGCCAGAGACTAGGTTTTAAGGCGCTATAGAGTTTTGCTCCCCTTAATCGCTCCCCTTAATTATTCTGGGAGAGTGGTCTAAAGCTCTCCTAAAATTTGATCTGTCTGTAGTCAGTTCCTTTATATTCCTCTTCATTTGCTCCCCTTAAAAACTCCAGGAGAGCTTTTTATTACTCTTCTGTTCATTTTAAAACTGAGTCCCTGGACCGCCTACTTTATCATTCAGTTGTGGGGTGGATCCCAAGGGAAAGGTCATACTTGTAACAGGGTCACCAATGGTACTCTCGATCGCTGTTCCAAGACAAACAATTTGACACCTCAACATTTGTAATCGGACAAAGTTGAAAATTTGACCCCAACGGAAAGGTCGGACGACAGGGTCACCATTGACACTTTTGATCTTTGGTGCAAGATGAACAATTTGACACCTTAACCTTTGAAATCGGACAAAGTTGAAAATTTGACCCCAAGGGAAAGGTCGGACGACGGGGTCACCATTGACACTTTTGATCATTGGTCCAAGACGAAAAAATTTGACACCTTTAAATACCTTTGATGATCATTGTTTTTGATCGATTGGCTTTGCATTGATGGAACTCGAGTCAAAAATGATTAAAAATAGACCACTTTCATATGTCCTATAATATGCATCTTGAAAGTGCCTGAAATACGGGACCTTGTCACGTAATCGTAGGCTGCTCAGTCTACCATATAATTAGATCGAAGTTGTGCGCACAACTCGACTGCGCAATTTACGTCACAAGGCCTCGTATTTGCGGTACTTTCAAGATGCATTATGGGACATACGATTACGAAAGTGGTCATGTTACATGGGATGGGGATGGTACAATTTGTGACCCCACTTCCGTGACCCCACTTTTGTGACCCCACTTTATTTTTGCCAATTGTACAAAAATATCACTAAAAATATATTTTTAGGAATTTTTAGAATCATCCGAGGTCATTAAGGGGGTCGAAAGAGGTCAACTGTCAAATTCTCAAAATACTCCGATTGACCTGAAATTTGATATGAATGTACTTTAGGACACCCTAAGCCACATAAACACATTTTAGAGGTCATTTAGGGTCACTTCCGGGTCAAATATGAACAAATTTAAAAATAGGGGGCCTATATGAAAAAATCATCAATAATCAATATCTGCCAATTTGACCTTTCACCCCTTTCGACCCCTTTATTAAGACCCCCTTAATGACCTCGGATGATTTTTAAAATGTGTTTATGTTGCTCAGGATGTCCTAAAGTAGGCCCTACATCCATATCAAATTTTAAGTCAATCGGAGCATTTTGAGAATTTCACCTTAATCCCCTTTCGATCCCCTTAAGACCCCTTAATGACCTCGGATGATTTCAAAAATGCGTAAAAATATATATTTTGTGATATTGGTGTCAAATTGGCAAAAATAAAGTGGGGTCACAGAAGTGGGGTCACAAATTGTACAAATGTCATTGATTTAGTTGAAAATAATTTTTTAATAAGCTTAACTGAACTTAAGTGACATCTCTATCATACCACACTGAACGAAATTGGCCTACATACAGAACATATAAGTTATACATGTAAAAACTCATATTAAATTCTCATACCTGCTTGTTTGGAGCAGAAAAGCCCACTTTTAAAGATGCCAGCACTGATGCCAGCTTGCACTCAACTCGTGCCTCATATACTATATGACAAAGTGACCCGGATCGTGTTTTGCGATCAAATGCCAGCTCATGAGCTGTACGGATTTTCTATAGTTATTCTCCGCCACAGTCTGTAACACACAGAGCATTCAGCCTGGGCATTCAGCAGGTTGACGAGATTAGGGACTATTCACAATAAACATTGAATTCAAGGAGGGGTATAATGATAATAGGCTAGGGCAGTACTGATATAGGGTATAATTATGGGGACTACTTGTCTGTCAACTCTTTGTTTTCAGAAATAGATTTTGCACTGTAACTCAGTAACGGATAATTAAATTCAAGTAACTTGTTATACATTTCTAGAACTAGGATTTGCATACTGAACATGATGATTATTTCATTTTTGGATCAAAATGTAAAATTTTGGCCTCAAGGTCCAAATATTGAAATAAGTCCAAAAATCATGTTTTTGGTCCAAAATTGTACGGGAAAGCTTACTAACGTTTGCTTTGGTAAAATGTTGAACTATTTAACTTTTTAGAACCTAGAAAGCAATATCTAGGAACGCATTTTTATATTTTTGATTTCAAAGTTAAGTTTTCCTTATTTATTTATTTCATTCTTCTTTATCCTGGGTTATCCCTTCAAAGCACTAGCACTGTTCTGTCAGGGAGCCCAGTTTTAGATATTGTCAAAAATTGGTCCAAAAAAATCCCACTCCTGACACCATTGTTGGCAAAATATGACTTTTTGACCTATGCTATTTTCGGCAATATTTCAAAAAATAAGATGAAAATCAAAAATTTGAGAAACTTCGTTGCTAGATACTGCTTTCTAGATTCTAAAAAGTAAAATGGTTAAATACTTTACCAAAACAAAATTTAGTTAGCTTTCCGTATAATTTTGTGACCAGAAACATGATTTTTGGACCCTCTGAGGTCCAAATAAGTCTGTGACAGTTTATTATTATAAACACACCACCTAGTCAGTAACTTGTAATTCACACCACCCATAGTCTCTACTCGATTTGTTGATGTTTTTCTCAGTTTTTGAGATATTGTCAAAAATTTGTCAAAAAATGTCAAAAAATCCCACTCCTGCCACCATTTGTGGCAAAATATAACACATTTTGAACTATTTTTGGCAATAGGCCTATTCCAAAAAACAAGATAAAAATCACAAATTTGAGAAATGCGTCATTGCTTTGATTCTAAGTAAAATGGTTCCAAATTTTAACTGGCCGCCCATTGGTTTAATTTGGTAAATTACGACCAAGTTTGCTCAGTAGACATCAGTAATAAGTTGTTAATATTTTCCGTTTCATCAGTAGATGATAACTTGTTATCATTACACATACACAGCAATCAATTTTCATAACAATGTCAGTTTGGCCGTAGTTTGTCAAAATTTACATTTTTGGTCAAAAACTGATATCACCATCCGCTTTATAAAAATGTATATGTGTAATTTAAATATACATGTCTATATCCCAGCCTTAAAGGGACTGACCTAGCTTCTTTTCACTATTTTTTACATGAACCGATAGAACATTGTGACCTACCAGTAAGTTTTCCATGATTTTGAGGAACTTTTGAAAACATTGCAGTTCTTTACAAACTTTAAAGGGACTAGCCTTGATTCCATTCAGAATGAAAAACTTATGCAAATGTAAACTTACAAGTGTAGTAAATCTTTGATCTTTATATGGGGAGGATCAAAACATTTTACCAAAAAAAAAAAAAAAAGGTAACGCACTCTTAAAAATGCCTAGTCAAATTTGACTAGATGCCGGGTGCAATAAGAGCTCACTAGCCTTTTTTGACTAGATTATCTAGTCAACTTGACCACTAATATCCGAGTCATTATGACTAGATATCTAGTCAACTTTTGACAGAAGAGTGCGCCAGTTAGGGGGCCAGTATCAAAAAATTATTGATAATACAGTGCTGTTCAAAATGTACTCAAAACCTGTACCAACGGGTGGGGGGGGGGGGGGGGGGGGGCACCGACGGTAGCAAGATTCCGCAAGATCAGGGGGGTCAAAATATTTAATCTGGATTTGACTGGGGGATCAAAATTGACTCGTCACGATGATAACTTAAAGGTGCAATTCATGATTTTGATGAGGCCTCGTTTCTAGCTAAATAAAAAGAAGATTACAACATAAATATATACTGAAAATTTCACTTGATTCCGACCGTTCGTTTCAAAGTTACAAGCTTTTTAGCATTTTGAAAATCCCCATAGACTACTGTGTTGTAATTATTGTCGGGGCCCCGACAATAATTAGAAAATGACACATTTTCTCTTTTTTCTCAAAAACGCAAGCACATATGAAAGAATGGTTTGGGGATCGTAACATATACCACTTAAGGATTCTTATAAACTAAAAAACTCCAATTTGATAGAGGTGACCTTGAGGGTGAAAAGTGGATCATGAATTGCCCCTTTAAAGGGGGGGGGGGGTAAAAATTCAAGTGTTCCAATCCTCAGCTCACTTGACCTGCCCACCTCCCCCACCAAAGAATTATTTACACTCCCTTAGAAAACACAGGATAGTCACATCACCATCACAAAATGATATTGAAAATTAATTCTCTCCGATCTCAATTTGAGCAATTTCTGTGCATTTAGTGCCCGGCCGATAGGCCTACTTTTTTTGCATTTTCCTGCCCTTTATTTAGTCTTAGAGCATTTCCAGAAGTTTTTAATTTTAAGTGCAATCTAGGTTAAATTTTTTGTCAATATCACCCATTATACTATTTATAGTAAAAAAAAAAGAGCTCAAGTGATTCAAGAAGCTTCGGAAGAATTATACCATAAAAGGTGACATCTTACATTGTTTACATGCTTTAAACGTGACCTTTCCCTGAAACTAACCTTTGACACGGTTTTGAAGGAGACTACTAATTGGTGCCCGTGGTTTGTAGGCTTTTATAGCTTGTGTAGATATTGTATTACACATGCTAAAAGATATCTGAAACCAGCAACTTCACTGTACCACTGCCATGATTACTAATGGCATGGTGTGTAGGGAGGAAACATCAGGAAACTTTGGACGTGAAACTTGTCAGAATTTAGCAATCAAATGGACACAGATTGAATGAAGGCAACATTTTTGTGTAAATAAGTGATCAAACTTACTGTTACAATGAAGAAAATTGGGTACTGGATGACGGAAAAGAAGCGGAAGAAGCTAAACTTCGAGTCATTTGGAGCACTATGCAGGTAAAGTAGTTAAAACTGGCCCATCACATCAATCAATCAATCAATGATACAAGTACTTGCATAACATGCATACCCCATGAAGGAGTCTATTCGTACAGAGGACCCACGGCTTTACGTGACTGTCCGACCACCAATGACGAAAACCGCCCGGCCTTGAACCTACAACCTCTTTAGGCTCTGTATAACGAGACCCGTGCTCAGCCTCAGTGCATCACGATTCACTGATCAATCAATGTTTATGCACTGCACTGTAAGTTTGGTCGATATTGACCATTTTCCGATATCGATATATCGGCAATCAATTATCGATATATATCGATATATCGATGTTTTCTCTCATCTCGCCAACCGAATAAATAACAATGCGTAACGAACGAACACTGGCGAGTGGCGACCCTAACTTCCGTGTT
>JXSR01S068480.1:69343-83155 GCA_000969725.1 Ophiothrix spiculata | reverse complement strand
GAGCTTCATAGCATGCATATGTTTTTCAATGGCGACTTACATATATGAAGTACTAAACAAAATAAAACATTTTTTTTCCAAAATTAAGAATTTTTAAAGCATTCTCAAAAGTGAAAATGTTGAAATGAATATATTTCGTATGATTAAAATCGATATCACTGCTGACGTGATTTGAATGTCTATATTCATGAGTTCTCTGATCTGTAACATCACCGTTTAGTAGCCAACCACTTTATCAACCAGCTAGATATCTTTAATCATTCTACCCAGGCAATGAAACATTCAAGATATTTACAAAGACTAGAAACTCGCCCAGCTACATATCTTTAGTTATTTCAGGTGATAATGGGCTTTTCTGTATCAGATATGATGGAATATTCAAAATCCGCTGGCAAGATCTGAAGTTTGAGTGACGATTTGTAAAGTGCCCAAATGCCACTATGGTATCTGATGTACGTGAGAAATCTATGGTATAAGCTTCAATGAAAGACATAATGTCAACGTTGTGTTCTAAATCCAAAACTAGCTCAGCACAAGTTTTGGTTTTGTTTCTAATACAATTCAAATGACACACTTTCAGGATTTTTGGTTGAAGTTAAAGGTGTAGGTTCCGATCATATTGTCATCCCCCTGGGCTCAACCGGAAGTAGTATATTTTTGATACCATATCAAAGCCCATATTTTTCTGATTATAAATATAAAATTTCACCTCCAAATTCTTTATACTTTCAGAGATATAGTTTAAAATGTAAAATTATTGGTATACCTATTTACTATTTCTTTTGTATTTTCACAACAGCCTCATCCCCAGGGTTGCATTTCTTTTGCCTCTCAAGAGAAAACCAGAAGCAAGCTGAGGATAAAATTCCACAATATGCATTCCTGAGGTCAAGGTCAATCAGTTAAAACTAAATTACACACATGCTAAGATGGGAACCTACACCTTTAAGACCACCTTTAACGGCCGGACAAGTAGGCTTTTATTGATTACATAGGCTTCCTCGTGGTTTTTAAAATCCAAGTGATTCATAGTTTTCCATCCATGTTACGGAAGTCGTTTATTACAAGGTACGCTTCTTGTTCACACTTATCTTTTTATTATGTTTCTACTTAGGTGTGCAAATTGAATGTTGTCAGAGTTGAAACAATAAATTAAAACACTAATAGGTTTTAACATGTGCGTATCATATACAGTATGGCTGGGAATTTTAACTAATATGTGTTGGGTATTTGGTTGTCACTGGTTTAGAAAGAATGATTTTTGGCTGAGGAAAGTCAAAAATCTACATTTTGAGTAAATGGCATCTAAAGTTAAAATAGGGTGGAAAAATTCTGGTTTTTGACATGAAACGCATACATACATAAATGTTTAGATATATATCTACATTTTTGAAGGTCAACTTTGCCGGTGCAACTATTCACGATTAATTGATTGCATGTTGCTATTATACACTTAGCTAGTTCAAATGTTCTGTCCGTTATCTCATTAAAGGACAAAGGATTTTGTTAACTAAATCGTAAATGACAATTGAAGTATCGAATTAATTTTACCACACAAAAGAGGCCTGTCAATCAAAGTATAGGCTAGGCTATTGTCTTCGACGAAAAGCATAACGGCTAGAGATTTTTAGTTGTGCGTTTTATCGTGTAAACACAAAAGGACTGTCAAGGATTGCAATTTCTCAAGTGGGGATTATCTATACTTATTGACTCCAGTGAATAGAATAAGTAATGGGTTAACAAATTATTTTACTACGGATTACAAAATGCATTGTTATGCACAGACAGAACATTTGAACTGGCTAACTGTAGTAATCAGTATCTTTGAAATCGATTCACAGCAAATATTTATTGCAATATATTCAGTGGACTGCTTTGGATTTCGATCTCCAAATAAAAACTGGAGAAAGAAGATGTCACATTATATATCATTCAAAAGCTGAGATTATAGACAATTAAAATATATCATAATTATCATATCTAAATTTTGAAATTTGCAACTTTCCTCTCATTTCGCCAGAGCACCCTTCAAATGTTATTATTGGATCAAGATAGCTAAGTAGCAAGAAATGTATTTGAGTCAAAATTCAAGCAATCTTTGAACAGTATCTGTGATCCTTGTTATGACAAAGGGATACAGTGTTTACTCTTGCAATATTTTTATTGTCTATATACCCAATTCACCAGTTTTTTTAGGATTTTAATAGTTATTTCGCTTGGTGATCTAATCTCCCTACGTACAGGAAAGTAAGCGAAAATAAAATTGTTAAATTAATATTCTTTATCAAAGCTTAAGCATACGTAGTGGTTAAACAATGAAGGAAGAAAAAGAGACATAACGCACTTGAACAAGTTAGCCGTTTTTAACGTGTTTTGTTAAGATTAATAACACAATACAGAAAAAATACCCTGACATAAATGTAACCTATATTCTACATTGATGAATATTTCTTTCTACCAAAGGTCACGACCTTATTGTACACACCTCGTATTGCCAGTTTAAAGTAAGTGATATCAATTAGTCAAGAATATTGTATTTTTTATACACTCAACTTTCCCGCGTATGCCAGAAATTGTGCTAGTAAAACTTTGTCTCGAACAACCCCGTAGTGATCTCAATGGACAGTAGCCTTATAAATTCAACGAGGAGCAAATATTGCAAAGTTACAAAAGTCTGCCACATGCCCGTTGGTGGTCAAGGGGGACCCAACACCAAAAACCGCTTTTGGGAAGGATTTTTACGTTGTTTGCGTTGAAACTCTGGTCATAGATGAAGTACTTCAAAAGAACTAAAAAAAAAAAAAACAATCGAAAATCGAACAAACCGTTTCAAAATGGCGGCCAAAAATTAATTTGGTCGTGTATCGTCAAAATTGTCCCAATGGAATTTTTCAATATGTAAAATTTGGCTCGTATTTGCAGCATGTAAGTACAAATACATTCCTGAAATGTATTTGAAAAAAAAAGTTGCTCAGTTACGATTTTATGGGTAAAACAAATTTGAAGAGTGCCGTCGAAAGTACTTATTTATGATAATAAGCATGGCAAGGGATGGGACGATTTGAAATCTTTTGCCACTTGGCCACTAAGTGCAGTTGTTTAACTGCAGTATGATCAGCTTGATATTGATAATGAGCAATGATACATTTTAATATTCAGCTAGCCGTTACTTTACCGATTGTAGTTTACACGACTCTATTTTCACTAAAAGGAGGATTACAAAGAACATATTGGTGGAATTGAATACGCCAGAGTAAGAAAACCCCAACTACAATATATCCATTCTGTTAATTATACTTATGAAATATAAATGCATACAGATCTCTGAAAATGCTTTCACATCACTAAAATAGCATTTCCATGTCAATATCCTAATCATAGTGTCACATTTGACATTGTAGGTCTGTAACATCACCGTTTTATAGCCAACCACCTTTTCATCCATCTACAATAATTGCTCAAAATCAAATTAAAAGGTTGAAAGTGTAGGGCAAATTCACATCTACCAAAGCAATGAAGCATTCAAGATATTCACAAAGACGAGAAACACGTTAAGTACTGAGTGCAGCTAGATGTCTTCAGTTATTTCGGGTGATGATGTGGTGTAGGCCTGTAGTTTCCAATGCAGTGCACTGAAAACCTAAACTGGTCAGTGTGACTAACTTATTGCTAGTCCAGATGGTACACATCTAGACTAGCTTTAAGTTAGTCAGTATTGCTGGACTAACAAGGATGACTAATTTAGCCTAGTCCAGCATGCTGGACTAGTCTCATTTTAGTTGTTTTACTAGTTTTAAGTTAGTCTGTTGACCAGCTTGACGTTAGTCCAGCAAGCTGGACTAGTTTAGGCTAGTCGCTTGACTAGTTATTGACTAGTTTTACGTTAGTCCAGATGGTACCCATTTTGACTAACTTAACGTTAGTCAAGCAGACTTGACTAACGATACATTAGTCAAACGGGACTAGGTAACGTTAGTCAGGCAAGCTAGTCGAGCACGCCAGTGCACATGTACGATAACAAGCTTTTAAGCTTAATCCACGATGTATAGCTAATCCGTCAGTAATGTTGAGAGGGGTTTAAGAGTGACATATGAGTACCACCAAAATAGTCCGTGAGCTGCATATAATCAAATGTTATAATTCACGATACATCAGTACATAATGGTAATATTTATGAGGTCAAACGACGGCACGATGTTTTACATGTCTGTGCTGTCCACCATGTTGCCATCAATGACTCCACCTGACCGTGCTCAGCCTGACTAACTAACTTAAGCTAGTCAAGCAAGTTTGACCAACTTGAAGTTGGTCAAGCTCTTTTGTACTGTCAAGCTAGTCAAGCTCTCGGTCTGGCAAACTCGTCAAGCAAGGTTTTTGCACGTTAGTCAAGTGGGCTTGACTAGTTTACAAGCTAGTCAAGCAGGCTTGACTAGTTACAATCTAGTCAAGCCTGGCTTGACCAACGTCAAACTAGTCAGGCAAGCTGGACTAACCTGCCTGACTAGTTTAAAGTTAGTCAAGCAGCTGCTTGACTAGTTAAAGTTTTCAGTGTGATTTCCCTTTTCTGTATCAGATATGATGGAATATTCAAAATCTGCTGGCAAGATCTGAAGTTTCAGTGACGCTTTGTAAAGTGCCTCAATGCTACCATTGATTCTACGTGGGAAATCTATGGTATTGTATCCAGAGTATATCACCAATAGTTACCTGATCAGAATCTACGGATAACTTAGCTTCAATAAGTGGCATGTCAACTTATTGTGTTCCATAACTAGCTCAGCACAGGTCTTGATTTTCTTTACTAATACAACGAGCATTCAAATGACACACTTTCAGGAAAGGGGTATTTGACAAACTACTTGTTGATTCACTCTGCTTTTTGTTGATTTGAAGACCATCTTTAACGCCTGGACAAGTAGGTTTTTGTGGATTCGAAGTGATGCATAGTTTTCCATAGATGTTATGGATGTCGTTTATTACAAGCACAATCTCGATAGTAAAGCAGCTCATCACTGGTAAAAACACCCATTGTAGAGGTATGAGAAGCAACCGAGTCAGATCTCGAAAATATTGACGGTGAGAATATCCAGTCAATAAAATAGATCAATACTAAACCACTTAAGACAGCTTTGATAATATATCCCACTGTTCTTTGCTGTGTAATAGCCATTAGTTTATAGTTTCCAATCACACAAATTCACTCAAAATAAGTTAGTCAGCCTGAACTCCACTCTTAAATCAGTCAATGTCTCGTTATGAAATCCAAGAACACAGCAAACTGTGCAAATTGTTGAGAGATAATTTATCTAGCATTAAACAGTGGTGTTCCTGCTTCCAATATTTGTGACATTACGTTATACAATCCCTGATAAACAATGATGATTTCAATATTCAATATATTTTATATTGTTGTAATAGTCATGCTGAAGTTAAAAACACAGATCCTGTCCTATTTTCAAACTTATCTTCGAAAAATACCCGAAAGCTTTCCGATCGTTTCCGGAAATACTGTGTAGTACCTCAGTGCCTCATCTTTCGACAAAGTTCGACACTTCTACAGTATTTTTCCAACGTTGCCGTTTTTATCATGCACGTTTGCGGTACTATCATTTGTTGTTTAATTGTCGTCTGCAAACTGCAACTGCTGTGGCACGTGATCATGTTTTCCGAAGTGTTCCGATCGCTATTTGAAAATGTCTATAGCATTTGAAAGTGACCCCTTTTTCATCTACGTCCACAAAAACACCAGGTTTCACTTTTATAATTGATTTGTTGATCTGGAGACATTACGACTGGAAATTGATAATAGAACGTTTTAAACAGATGGTTAATGATAACAAAGATAAAAAAGCTCAAAAACGTTTGACCCAGATACAGTAAGTATTATGTAAGAGAGCATTACACTTTATCTTTCAATTGTTGTCATTGTTGTTGTTTTTTATGTTCCACAAATATTAAAAAGAGCAGAATCAAAATACATATTATATATAAAATTTATATTAAAAAATGAAACTTCGCGCTCATCATGTAGAAGCGAACATTAGATGTTCTCAGGTAATGAGTAAAAATTGCAAGTGAAAAATTAATACATAATAGAGTCTCTGAAGTTAAATATTTAATCTTTTCAAATTTGTTGTTCATAAATTAATAAATATTTACCCTCTTTTACCCAGGCTATTTTTTATAACACGTCTACCCAAGGGGGGAGGGGGGAGGGGGTCATGCCCATAACATCAGTTTGTCAATTCATTATTTCATTCAAAATTTATTTCAATATGAATTACATGTACTAGTATATACAAACAATCAGACCACTTTCAAAACACAATAAGATAACTCGACTACAGTACAAGCACCTACTTTGTACAAATTAAACACATTTCTGTCAGTACAGGCGTATGACGTCTACCAGACGCCCTAACTAACAATGAACTATAACTGAACTCACTGCCTCTGACCTTCAAAAACACTATCCCAGGCAATGTGTAAAGTTCAAACAGGTGTATTATGCTTAAGTCTCATTGAATTACAATGTATGTAGAATATGTCTTCCTTTAATTGAAGAGGTACTGGCCTCAATATTACTTTACTCCCTCAACGGCGGAAATATGCCAATTATAGGAATGGTCTATTGGCTGGAAAAGATTTAGTGCTTACAGATCATTTGAACTATGACCTGATTTGTGAACTAATAACTTGATTTGCACTATATTCATATAAATATTTTGTAAAATACACTTGACAATAAAATGTTAGTTGCTTTATGGAAATAATATTCATGATGTTATTTCTTTGGTTGTACATTCATACAAACCGCAATCTGTTATAGTGAATGGTTAACAAACATAACACATTTCAATGTTTGCATTAGTCTTAGGATGATAAGTCTTTAACGTGGGTGGAATTTTATATGAAACGCCTGATCTAAATACGAATTAACTTCAAAGGTATATAACATGAATATCAGAGCACGGTTCCCAATTCATCTCGAAAGCTTTTGAGTTATACGCTAATATAAAATCATCTTGGATAATATCAAATTGTTAAACAAACATGACCTATTTTAAGTCCTTAACATGGGTGGAATTTTGTAACAAGCACCTGATCCAAATAGGAATTAACTTCAAAGATTGATTAAATGAATAACAAGCAATCACTCTGTCTTATTTTTGAATATAGTGTACGTTTTCAGGTATATTAATATGCTAGTTATAATTAACATTTGTCAGATATTTGTCAAAAATATACCTATTCTTGCGAACGCCGTGCGAACGTCGTACGAGCCTCATTCTTAAAGCAGTCGTACGAGTCTTTTGATCGTACGATCATTGTGACCGTGGCTTTAGCAAAACCTGTTGTCTGTAATACGAAAACAAAAATTATTTGATAACAATGATTTACGTCAATATAGTAAATATTTCATCAACCGGTAATGAAAACAAACTCGGCTCTGATTATTTAAACAGATTCATTAAATTGGCAGTTCGCCTGAGTTATATCTTTCCATCTTAGCAAATATTAAATACATACTCTACTTTAATACATTTTTGTAAAAGGTTTTTTTTATTAGATTTATCAGATTTGCACATGCCATGTGATCAGACAATATAATTTTCACGGTGAAACGTACATATTTATTAAACACTTTAGGTTTTTTTATGTAGTACATCAAAACATCATAATTCAGAATAATTTTGAGGCATTTTTTCTCCTTTTCTTTGCACAATATATTGCTTCAAGATGTAGAAACATGTCAAATGCTTCATATTTTATTGCTTACCCATGTGTTGAATTTGTAGTGATTCATTTTCAGCCGTTTTGTCAGCGTTTTTTATTGACACTTTTTCTATAATAATTATGATAACATTTCCTTGTTGACATATATATCTCTTAGTAGATTTTTTTTTTCAATATATGCGAACGAGGGGACTATTTCTGGTTCAATAAATATAAAACTAATAATCAAAATGCAGGAAGTCATCGATTCAAGTTCTACTGGCATGCATCTTGAGGCCAACACTCTTTTCTCATCTGTAACTCCTTGATTTTTACAATGTGAATATAAGCTACATGTTGATACACATCTGTTTATTAAGTGTTTTGGTAAGTATTTATTTGAGTATTGCAAGCTGAATGCTTATACAAGGTGTTCAAATAATAGAAACATGTAGAAAAAGTCTGTATGCAAAATTACAGTGTGTCCCAGAATGAAGTTATCAAGATTTCAATGCCACATAATTCAAAAACTAAAATATTCCAGACACTGAAAGTTAGTGACAATCATGCCTAATGTCTTTACTTGCTTTGGTGCAAAAATGAAGAAAATCCATGCAATAATTATCTAGTGAGCGTTTGAAGCTCCAAAGGACTTTGGATACTTTTTCCAGTTTGGAGAGGTCGTAAAAATCCAGCGGAAATTTACAGGGGAAGTATGAGAGCTATGATATCATCTTTACCAACATTTCTGTTTTGTTTCGCATGTTGCTTCTGCTTGATGATGCCTTGGAGTCTTAATATAGGTTCAGCAGAATGTAAATTCGGCTTTTACCTTGGCGTCCACACGCTACTTTTTTGCAGTTCCTTCTGTCATCCAATACCATCAGCTTTTTATTTTCTGACATTTTTAAGATGGTATACTTGTGCGATGGGGATATCTGGCTCCTGGTAATGTTAAATAAATCTTTCCATTGTTTCAATGATACCTGCACTTTCCAGGTATTGGTCAATTATGGTACTCTTTTCTCCATTGACAAATGAGGTGTTATGTTTGCTTTGAATTACCATATTCCTACAACCATTGCTGCTGCTATCAGGGTACCAGCCCTTTAGCGTACTTTCAAATTACCCGCTCAATGATTTTCCTAAACGATTACCTAATAAAATATTAAATGATTTTTGCAGATGAAAAGAAACCAGATTTAGGTTAATATAATCTTGAAAACAAAGACACTTACAATTGGACAAATATTATCATGACTATGTATGTAAAGATGACGTTCTTGTTGCATGGTTATGCTTAAAATCTCCGTTGAATTTTTACAACTTTACCTAAACTGGGAAAAGTGTCCAAACCCCTCTGGAGCTTCAAATGCTCATTTCTAGAAAAGTAATGCATGAATTTTCTTTATTTTTGCACCACACAAAGTCAAGACTTCAGGCATGATTGTCACTAAGTTTCATTGTCTGAAACTATTTGGTTTTTGAACTGTTTGGCGTTAAAATCTTGATAACTTCATTCTGGGACACACTGTAGATACAACAATCAAACATTGCACAAATGATCAATACATCCCTCTTTGAATACATACTGTTATATATGTACTATAAAATCATCTTCAAATCAAATATTGTTAAACAAACATGACCTATTTTGAAGTTTGAACTAGTCTTGAGTTTTTAAGTCGTTTTTAAAAATTGAAATTTGAACACGAGCATCAGTCATCCCAGTTGTTCAAAAATGTATTATTTGAATATATACATGCTGTTAAATCTTTTGTGGTACACAGAAAATAATAAGTGAGTCAAACTTGTTAAAGTGAGTCAATTTGTCTCTGTAGTGAGTCACTTCAGCCAAAGTGAGTCACTACAGAGACAATTTGACTCACTTTAACAAGTTTGAGTCACTTATTATTTTCTATGTACATATACAATAAAATCATCTTGACTAATATGAAATTGTTAAACAAACATGACCTATTTTGAAGTTTGAACTAGTCTTGAGTTTTTAAGTCGTTTTTAAAAATTGGAATTTGAACACGAACATCAGTCATCCCAGTTGTTCAAAAATATATTATTTGAATATATACATGCTGTTATATCTTTGGTGGTACATATGCAATAAAATCATCTTGACTAATATCAAATTGTTAAACAAACATGACCTATTTTTAAGTTTGCACTAGTCTTGAGTTTTTAAGTCGTTAACGTGGGTGGAATTTTGTAACAAACACCTGGTCCAAATAGGAATTAACTTCAAAGTTTGATTAAATGAATACATACTAAGCAATCATTTTGTCTTATTTTTGAAAATAGTGTATGTTTTCAGGTATATGAATATGCTAGTTCTATTAACTTACTTATTAGATGGTTCAACATTCTTTTATGAGATGCATATTAAAGGCATTGTTGCATTCTGTTACATTTTCAATGGCAGCTAAGGCTCCGGTACATACGCCATGTACATCTGTAAATTGTATAATAATCATTTTATGCATGCATGAATAGCTAACTCTCTACAATATCTTGCTATAAAGACATTGTGACAAGGCGTTTGTGACTGCAGGGTCTTCGCTGTGGAATGAGCTGCCTCGAAATATCCGTAAGAATCATTCTATTGACATTTTCAAAAAGGTCTGTTTTTATTCCTTTTTTCCGTCTCAGTGTTTTTCTTGGGCTATGACCTTATTGGAATTGACGCGTTATAAATTTTGTTTGTTAGTTATGTTATATAATATTGGACTTTTTCGATATAACTACATAGCTTTACAGCTAGATTTGTTTCGTAAGGCCCAAGGGCCTACCTCATCATTTTTGTTCTACCTATATTGCTATGTGCTTCTGATGAGTAAGGCCCTTGGGTCTTACGAATCAAATTTGTACAGTTATTATACCGAAGAAATCCAATATTATATTTAAGCTCCCTTTATGGTTGAGCACTTACCCTTTGGATGATTTCACATATGGATTTGCAATTATTATGCTATGTTATATAAACGTATCCTAATGCATTCAAACGCTATAGACTATAAGAGTTATGGACCCATGTAACCAAGCTATTTTTACGCTTATTTTTAGTGATATAGGTTTTGTTCAATGTGATGGTCAAACATGTTTTATTTGCAAGCCAGAGGTCCGGGGTTCGAGTCCCTGTCCGGCCAGAATTTTTTTCAAATCCTGGCCTGTTTGTGATTTGTCTGATTGTTATTAATGTTCTAGCGTACGATGCGTATTTCTCCTTTCCCTTATTTGATTATGTATTAGAAATACGGTAGCATCAGTTCTGGTCTCGTATGCTAGTGTGTATTGTTATAGCTTTATATCATTGTACCCATGTTCAATTCGTCTATCTCCAACTTTAGATGTTTTATTTAATGTATGCGATTTTAATTATAACATAAATAGCATAACTTCTATCAGAGTCAGTGATTAAATTTATCTCTGCAATAGAACGTACCTTTTAAAATCATTTTTGTTTATCAGGATACTGTGCACACTGCTTCTATTGGAATTTTTGTAACAACAAAACAATAAAATTAAGCAGTATAAAGGATAACAAGGATAACAAACCTATTCCTTTTATATTAGGTACATGGGTCATATTCCAATCACTTTTTGTTACATGCAAATATAATGAAGACATTTGGTCATGATTTTCATATTTTAAGATCCATGCTACAAAACATAACCAATTTAAAATATCACTCGACAAAATCATTCTCGGATGGAGTATTAAACAAAAATCCTTTGTGTTTGCAAACATTACGATTGAACTAGCAGCCTTTGCTATTTACAAATCTAAAATAATAGATAATGAGACTAGAAAAGTATCGCCAATTGCTTTGTAATTGATGCAGGAAATCAATAACTTGCACGATCTTGTCACAAAATCTACAAAACAACTATATAAGAGCAGAAATTCAGATAAAGGAATTGCAATGGATTGGATGCTACATTGGAATGTAAAATTCTAAGATAAACCAACATTATATTTTTAAAAACAAGATATGTCTAACATCTATGTCAAAAAGTTATATATTGTGTATTAAGAAAAGTGTGAAAAAAGAATACAAATATACCGGTAACTAAGAATAAAGGCAATAGCTATACCTCGTTGAGGTAGAAAGAGAAACAATATTCCAGCAGTTCAAAGCGATTTGTCTTTTCAATTTTATGCTACACTGAGTATTATTGCATTTTTTAACCTTTAAGAGATGATACATCTATAATTATTTACTTGATATGTTACCAAATATTTACTCAGATTCTGGCAAGAAAAATATGCTTAAAAGAAACTAAATATTATCCATGGATTTATTAACTGTCACACAAATACCTTAAACATGTAGTAGTTCATGAATTTCATACATTTCGATATCGTTCTAAGATAAGTTTCGTTCTTTGAAAGCTTTCAAAGCTTCAAACCCAATCTTTTAAAAATAATTGTAAATTACAAAAAACATTGGTTATAAATGACAAAGTGAACAAACCAATATGTTATTCAATTTTGCCTGTAGCACAAATTTCAAATCAATTTCAAAATTCAAATATTGTAATGAAATTTCTTTGCTGACGTAAATAACCTTCTTAACACAACTGTCTTGCCATAAAGGTGGAGGTTCCTATTTAAGAATGTGTATAACTTACTTTTAACTGATTGACCTTGACCTCTGAAATGCATTGCGCAAAAGGAAGTATGCAACCCTTGGAATGAGTCTGTTATGCAAATACAAAAGAAATGGAAAATAGGCATACCAATTTATATTTTTACATTTTGTGCTATATCTCCGAAACAATAAAGAGGATGTGAAATTTTGGATTCATAATCAGAAAAATATGGGCTTTTATTTGGCATCATAAAATATACTACTATATTGCAAAAACCAGGTCAAACATGTCAAGTGCTTTATCTTTTATTGCTTACCCATCTGTTGAAAACGTATATTGTAGTGATTCAATTTCAGGCATTTTGTCAGCATTTTTTATTGACGCTGTTTCTATAATGTTATATTTTTTTTGTTGACATACATATATATCTCTTAGTAGATTTTTTTTGTATGTACACCAAAGGATTATTTTGTATCAATAAATATAAAACTAATAATCAAAACAACCCATCGCTTCAAGTTCTACAGGCGCGTATCTTGTGGCCAACACTCTTTAAACTCCCTAATTTTTACACTGTGGAGATAAGCTATATGCTGACACACATCTGTTTATTAAGTGTTTTTGGTAAGTATTTATTTGAGTATTTCAAGCCGAATGCTTTTTCAAGGTGTTCCAATAATAGAAACATGTAGAGAATGTCCGTATGTAAAAACTAGATACAGCAATCAAACATTGCACAAATTATCAATACATCCCTCTTTGAATATATACATGCTGTTATATCTTTGGTGGTATATGTACTATAAAATCATCTTAAAATCAAATATTGTTAAACAAACATGACCTATTTTGAAGTTTGAACTAGCCTTGAGTTTTGAAATCATTAACATGGGTGGAATTTTGTAACAAACACTTGATCAAAATAGGAATTAACTCCAAAGGTTGATTAAATGAATACTAAACAATCATTCTGTCTTATTTTTGAATATCATGTACGTTTTCAGGTATATGAGTATGCTTGTTCTATTAACACACAATGTTTTATGAGATGCATATTAAAGGCATTGTTACATTCTTATGCATTTTCAATAGCTGCCAAGGTTCCTGTACATTCATTGCGATATAAATTTTGTTTGTTAGGTTATGTTATGTAAATATATAAGAATACATTCAAACGCTATAGACTATATCAGTTAACTTTTCTTTTCAGGTTTACAGGAACATATAACAAGGTAACTATACGGGTAAAACTACAACATAATGCATATATTAATAAATTCCACACTAAGTAAAATATATAGGACATAAAAAAGTCATTAAGACTGTTTTTATGATAGCATCCTTCGACTGATTGTGTCGTTCACATGCATCTACTATGTTACGTATTGGTCTGACTACAATGCCAATCCCTACAGAAAATTTATTTTTGAAATTAACGGCAACTGTCTAAAGCTAACTGTTTAGTAACGAAGAAAACATGTTGCTTAG
>JXSR01S068480.1:35218-56363 GCA_000969725.1 Ophiothrix spiculata | reverse complement strand
GATAGTATCCTACATCACTTCAATTCATTCAAAATTTTGCTTCACATGTTGCCTACTTTATCTCATAAAGCCCCCAACATAAAAAAAAAAAACCGCTGAGATATGCAATGAAAACATTCATTAACATACCACAAGTTATTGTCAGCATCTTTTTAAAGACATTTCTTGTTTGTACTAGACCCTCTTATATTTGACCTTGCCACAGATTCTTGAACATGTTCACTTTGCTTAACCTTTTGAAATAATTCAATCGAAGTATTTCCAAACTCATATGACTAAATAACTAGCGCTCGCAATCCGGTATTTCTAAAATTGACAAACTTGACTGCCCTCTCCTGAACTGAAAGAGGACCTCAAATCTTATGGAAGGGCAATATGTTTGGCCAATATTTTGTTCTAATGAGTTAAGATGCTCTGATGTCGTTTTGATCTCCAGATTACTTTGGTAAAATTTAAACGTTTTCCTTAATTTGCGTCTGATTCTGGTTATACAAAATTTGGCTGTCAGTGACAGAGGGCGTTATTACTTTAGCGTCCAGTATCTTAAAAAAAATTTACCTTGATGGTGTAATAACTAATGGTCTAATTAATAAAAACGCAGCTTCAAGTCTGGACCAATTTAGAAGCAATGGGACACTTTATTCAACCAGTCTTACGCCCAAGGAATGTGCACAGCACGGCAAATTACGATCGCGGGTAGCTTTCTCAGAATTCGCACAGTAATATCTAAGTTCGTGGACGGATAAAACTCGAAATATCTCGGTCAGAATAGATCATCCGCTGAATATATCAGCACATGACGGTAGATAACCTGTATAAGTACAGAATTTAGCCGTTGGTTTGTTAATCAGAATTTTTTATATTTTATGGTGTAGAATTGTATCATAGTCTAGGGTAAAATCACGTGTTACACACAATGATAAATAAGCATGACGGGATATGTGCGCACGTGGATACGGTAGTCTGGATGTGAGCAATATCATATTAATCAGGTCACTGAACACAATTCATGAATGAATCATCACAGACCTTGCAAACAGTTTATTATAATAAAGTATATAGAACAGTATTGTTCAAATATTTCAGTGTTATTTATGTTTGACTTTAATGAATAGAAAACTGCCGATAAAATAATGACATGTAAAGAACTTTAAAAACATTCTTTGTCACATTACGTAATTATTGTTTAACCACGTCTTTGTAAATTATAGTGTCTGGTCCACGATAGATTTGAATGAAATTAGTTGGTAAAATAGGAATGAATACTAGTACTTTTATATCGATGAAGAAATGATTTTTAAAATAATAATTGGAGATAACTGGACTCGTTTCTACAGGGGTCTATTAAAGGAATTTTTATTTTTCTAATACCCTTGAACATACGCGCCGTGGCTACAGAGCTCAGCTCTGTTAGCTAGGCGCTTCTACAATATCCTACCTCCACATCCATTTTCACTCACCCAACCCCACCTGCCATCATATATCTGGTTACTATATTTCGGTACTGTCACTGTTTCATTAACATTGAGGTCCACTCCGTGCGATTATATTCTGCATCAATAAGCAGAACTTTGCTACCGTATGGAAATGACGTAGAAGAGATCCCTATATCTGTTTTTTTAATTTAACACGTTCTCTAAATCCTGGCTTTGAATATGCGGATATGACATATATGACGTTTATCGTTTTAACCAGCTGTGGTGTTGTTACTACATCTCGTGAAGCGATTGATTCGTAAAGGTTCAATACCGGGCCTCGATTTGTACGCTGGCTAGATATAGAAGTGAAACGACCCAAAATTTGCATGGTGCGTAGTCGTTTTAAATGTAAGTATGACACAATACGCAATTTAAATTTAAGTAAAGTAGAGAAGGAAAAGACAAACTTTCTTGTATAGTCTATAATTTCTCTGTGCAAAGAGTTTCTTGGCATATGATTGCCAAGTAGGATATATCACTTATTTTAAAAATATGAACTTAAAACATTTTATTTGTGATCATTTCTCAAGTCAATGATAAAGTAACCAATTTATTATTTTTAATGTATGATGGTAGCGGGGTTTTTTTTGAAATATTTCTCATATATATAGCTAAATTTGCTTATTTCAGACGCCGTGATTTGAAAATCATAGTTCGAATTCATTAATATTAAGCACGTGTTTAACCTTCCCCCTTTTTAAAAAGATTTAAGAGCATAATTTGGCAATTCTTATTGGTTCACATATATTTTGTTGTCCGAGTGAAAGTACATTATAACTTGGAATGGCTCTAAAGATTTAGAAATACCCAAGAGCTATTCTAAATTTAGCAAGCGACTAGCAACACTGCTTAGCTTAGAATGATTTTATGAAATGGGTTAAACAAGCAAATAGCTGCATGGAGTTCACAGCTAGTGTTTTGAATGGCCCGCTGCGCTGCCCCGTTCACTGCGTTGAAATGTATTGCATTGCAATCAACAAGCTTCGCAAAAAAGGGAGAATTTTATCAAAACGACTATGAAAGGATTTAAACCCACGGTCTTGGGAATAAGAGTCGAAACCTATAACAACTTGACTAGCGAACTCACACTGTTGACGAAGGGTATTTAAAAATATATTCATGGTATTTAAAAAAAAAATGGTTACGTATGCGCAATTGTGGCAAATTCCATTTTGCAACCTGTTAATTTTCAGTGTCAGGACTTAAACCAAAGAACCCTTATTACATTGATTGTGTTTCAGCACACTTTATCGCAAAATTTTACAGGACTTCAAGAAAATGTTTAAAATATGCTTTAGGCTGATTCCGTTTAGGCTGATTCCGTGAAGTAACGTTTGTGACCGAATAATGGGAAAATTTCACTTTTAAATGGCCACAGAACCTAGCATAAACATTATATCAACGAGTTTGTTGTTGATAATGGTGCTCACTGGTGGGACCAATACATGCAGGTGTTTAAAGATTAAAATAATTGCCAAAATACTGAATAAAGTTCATGTAACGTTTGGTACCGTTTGTGACCTCGCACGGAAATGGTTTTTTGCTGCAAATGACTTCAAAGTAAAATTTCTCTAACATGTTAGCGAATTTTTTATTGCAATTTTCACAGATGATTGTTAACATATTTACAAATAGTTCATAAAAGTGGTAGGAAATTCTATCGTCAGGATTTCTTTTAATGCAATGTTTTGTTTGGTAACGTCTGGTAACGTTTGTGACATTTTGGTGTAACTTTTTGGTAACGTTTGTGACATTTTTGAATGAAAACATGTGCTCATTCATGCACGGGATTTCTGATTAGAAAATACTTTTCACATACCGAGTAACAAACGTATGACTAAAAAAACTGCTCATATGGTCGAATAAAAAAGCTGATTTTTTTGCTTGAAATCAAAAAAGGTTTAGTTTCACTGGAATGAGCCTTTAAACGTATCGGTATAAATATATTTTTTACACTGAAATGATATTGTTCTAGAAAAGCACCAGCATCAGGTACATGCGCGAAATAACTTTCCAGTAAAATTGCACGAAATTTCACACATAATTCACTGAGTAAATCTAATTACATTATATTTACACAGTGTTTATACATAAATGTTCAACATTTTTTGTCTTCCATGTCTATATTTACGATTTAATGGGGTTTTTAAATATATTTTTCAGACTCATTAATAATCATGTTAAACATCAAGTGCACGGTCGATTCAATATTTCAATGTACCTCACGACTCACTGCCAATGCATCCTGAAAATTAATTAGAACAATGTGTACCGTCATATCGAAAGGTACCTTAAGTCGGCATAGTAAATTACGAGATGCGGACCATTGAAGCTGAGTATAGTCAAACATGACGCCCAAGGTCGAATTTCCAATTTAATCATAAACGTTTCCTTTGAAGTGTATTCTATCATATTAATCAGGTTCCAACATCCAAAACATAAGACACATGTTTTAAAAACATTTTTTTGGTTTAATTTGCTCCAAGTACCCCTTATCGTGTTTACCCGTAAGTCCGAAACAATTGAACACGCCAGAATAAGAACATCCCAATTCCAATAGCTCCCTTAAGTTAATCATACTTATAAAATGTAAATGCATACAAATCTCTGTAAAATACTTTCACATCACTAAAATAGCATGTCCATTTCAATATCCTAATCATAGTGTCATATTTGACCATGTAGTTGTCTTTTTTAGACACAAATAGAACATTGTTATAGCACATAGTTGATATATTTAAACAGCCATTACAAGAAAACCCCAACTCCATGAGCTACCCTCTGCAAACATATGCTAGAAAAATTATCTAACAATGTCTAAAAAAGTCAACTAAAGGGTCAAATGTGACACTTTAATCGGGATAAGGACATAGAAATGCTTTTTAGTGATTTGAAAGCATTCTCAGAGATGTGTATGCATTTATATTTTACAGAACTTATTCTAGCATATTCAATTCTTTTCCCCTCTACTTTAGTACATCGATTACATGACACAGTTGAGACTTCAAATTCAAATTGTATTTTCCTGCCTCGAAAACAACTTTTACAGTCACATCACATTAGTTTTGAGATTTAAATATAAATATGTTCATGAAATAAAGTACACAACTTTATATACCCCTGGATAGTTGATCTTAAAAACTGATAGAATAAATGACTTGATAGGATGCACAATCTTGAATGTTGACTTGTGATTATTGTTATTGTATTGCATCTTGTAAGATTCCTAGTGGCTAACAACTTCCTTTAATTGAATCGTTTTCTGTATCTCAGGAAATATCAATCATGATCAATTCATACATCAGCCATCTAGAATTACTTGGAAGTATTCGGACCGAGACATCATCTGATCCCGTCTGTCTGATTAGGAACGTCTAAGTTCATCCTTGGTCTTTTTTATGGCTCCTGCTATTCGCTATGATTTGTGACCCGTTACATCGAAAGATACCTCAAAGAAATAAAATTGATGTTTTTAACTCATCTGAAAGATTATATTTTCAGCTTTAAAGTGACACCTTGATTTTGATTATTGGATGGTCGATTGCAAGGTTACACTCAAATTGGTTAAAGGCTGATTCAGAAAACCGTAGTTCTGGGAAAAGTTTAAAGTTTCTGAACTGCTAAAACTTGAATGTAGAAAGGATTTTTATCTCTGACAGACTACTAAATATATTTTCCATATCCCTGTCATTTCTAATACAATTATAAACCCGCTCTCAAATGATGACCTACCCTATTCACTCGTCCAATTCAACTATGGATTTTCTGAATGTATATCACTGTACAGATAGGTTATTTCATACCAGTGTGCCAAAAATGATGTCAAAATAATTTTACAATGCTTCATCATAGAGTAAGATGATCTATCAAACTCTTGACAGTTGGAATATTTAATAATTTAAAGGGTTTTCAGTCGGAAAATAGTTGAATTGGACGAGTGGATAGGGTATTTCATCAATTTATAAATGTAAGAAATCTGTTTAATAAGTAGCTCAAATTGCCAGACGTGTACTCGTCAAAAAGTTTATTGATGTTTTGAAATCCAGCTGTCAGCAGTTAGTTATTGAAAGCTTCAAACATATTTATCTATATTATAGAACAGGTAGTTAATAGGTGAAGAGTTTAAAGGGAAAGTGGAACCCAGACATTCTTATTCCAGATTCCTTGACGAGATGTTAACCTATTTTCTGATAACTGATGTCCTGACCCTCTTTATATTGTGTGTCACGATGGTTGTCGGCAAATCACACGCTTGCTGTAAATTCTGTTGCTTGTTGGCTATGCTGGGCGGTATTAAATGCCCGCTGGTTATGGAGGCATTGGGTTTGAAATCCCTTAAATATTGCGATGGAAGTTATTAAGGTACAATTGATACTAATTAATATGTATTGATTCAGAGTCATGAGATATGAACTTAAAAAAATATACATCAAAAATATAATAAATTATAATTTTTTCTTGTTTTGGCCTACTATTGGTAATATTTCAAAAAGCAAGTCAAATATCAATAAAATATGATAAATGCTTTCCTTAGACATGTATTTCTAAATTTAAAAAATGTAAATTTTCATCTCTGCAAAGTTTTACTTGTCACAGTAAGTTCTCAAAAATATTGGACCAAGAATAAGGGTATTTGAATCTTTGGACCAGGATAGTACATCGTATTCAACATATAAATCCACAACTAAATATGAATGTTGTTTTTCTATTCAATAATCGATTGCTGAGTTACAAAAAAACAAATTTCCCAAGTCAATTTTCGAGACAGTCGCCCTAATAATGGTCCAGAAGCATATGCTCTGGCTGCTCAAGGAGCATATTTTGATTTATAACTTATAACTTTTTTCAGGAGCATGTTTGAATTAAAATAATAAAACGAAACAAAAATATCATCCCTATGGTAACCTTTATTAGTAGAAATCATGTTACATCTTATTGCATCATAAATAATAATTATCACAATAATGAAACGCTAGAAGATCTGACTTTCTGACGTGTCTTGACTTTCAAAGAATTTTCCTCATGTATGTTATCCTCTATTTTACTACCAACATATGTGTTATGCTTCAGCTTTAACGTTAGCAAAACGTCTAGTAAATTGTTGTGCATTTGTTTAACCTAAAGGTGAATCATATTCTTCGCTGTCAGTTTAATAAGCAATGGTATGGAATATGACAAGGAATGTATGTCGTCTTAACCTTCAGGGTAATAGGTATGTGATTTGAGGATTCGAAATATTCGGTGAATATTTACCGTGTTTTGACAATGGCTCCACATCAACTGTTCGTTGAGTTCCATGGTTACGAATATGATTTGTTTGGAGATTGTTTGAATAGATATAAACTATTCAATTGCCACATTATTTTAGTATAATTTTGAAAATTCAATACTTTATTTTGAGAAAGAAAAATGGAATTGAAATAAATTATTTCGGTAAATATTAATTTGAGAATTCAAGTACTTGGTTATAGAAATACCCGGGGGGGGGTGGCTACTCAAATTTGGTTTGGGTAGGGACGTGCCTTTGGGAAATTTTGAAAGCCACCCACAGAAATACCAATTTTAAAGAAAGATTGAGCCATCCATATACCTAATCTTCTCAACTTTGAGCCAAATTTATTCAAAAATCTCATTATTTCTGTCCAAATTTGCTCTATTTTGGCAAAATTTTCTTTCATTTTGAGAAGAAATGTCCAAGTTTGCGGCTTTTTGCGCACATTTCCGAAACTTTTGAAAAGAAAAACAATCAATTTTGCGAAGAAAAAAGGACCGATTGGAATACCAGAAAGCCTGATTTTGCTACCCGAATTTGCGGCACGCCCCCATAACCCGTTTTGTACTAAGTATCCCCCCCCCGGGAGAAATACTGCCACTGAATTATTCCCTCCGGTAGAAGATGTGCTCAAACCACACATATTAGTCTCTCTAACTACACTAGATATTCAGGATCAACGGGAATCGCTTTTGATTTCTGGTAACGTATTAAGTACCTTCTATAATCCAGGAAGCGTGGAAGAAAGTTGAACTAAACATTAATATAATAGCTGGTGTGTTTAATATTAATGCATAGACGTTTTTATTCTTCCATTTTTTTCACACACTAATATAGTATTTGATCTATCGTAACTTACAACATTATTTTGAGTGTGATCGTGCATTATTAATATACAACATTATGTCGTTAAAACTAAGCGAACCATAACCCATGACCTGATTAAAGATCTAAATCAAACATCCTGAAATACTCCTGTGAATTCGCAAAACCTCACGAGACCTTACAATTGTATTATAGCTTAGTTTGTTTTTTGTCATTATCATTGAAAAATCGGAATAATGTCAGATTTTATGAGATTTCCCCGATTGAAATCTACAAACATACACTATAAAATAACGATTTTAAAACGATTAAACCTTGGTGCGCTGCAAAAACAGCTAAAAACGTTGGTGTTACCTTTGGTATTAGTTCAACACCATTGGGTGTCAGTGCAGAGAATTAACGTCACATATAGACATAAAGTCTTGTTCTCTGGTGTAGGTGTCAGAATAACAACAATTGGTGTTAGGACTAAGGCCTAAATGTTGTAAATCTGCAAACATACACTATAAATAACGATTTTAAATCGATTAAACCTTGGTGCGCGGCAAAAACAGCTAAAAACTTCAGTGCTACCTTTGGTATAAGTTTAACACCATTGGAAAATACTATTATTGAAAATGCTAACACCAGTAAAGGTGTTTTAATTGCACGAAATAGCATGAGCGAAGATTTGCAGGCAATATGTCAACGCTCTGCCATCTTTTTCTCGGTGTAACTGATAAAGATTGTACGTGTTGTAACTCATTGAATAACTATTTCTCAGAATTAAGGGCTTATGATCCGCTTATGAATTATTGGAGTACTCCCTGAAGTTAGATTATTGTGATTTACATATTTCTTTGTTCTAGACCCTCTTATATTTGACTCTGCCACAGATTCTTGAACATGTTTACTTTGCTTGACCTTTTAAATTAATTCAATCGAAGTATTTCCAAACTCATATAGAATTTTCTTTCCACAGGCGATGTTTAATCTATAAAATTATATTAAATTTGCATACTTATTGCAGATAATTGCATGCCTTTCTGACTTCGTAATTATAACACAACATGGTCTCTCTAAATGCTTTCTGATCACTGTGGATCAAATGGGAATTCCACGTATATCCAAAAACGATCCTGTCTTCAAAAGTTTAATAAAAACACCTTTATGGGTTGTCACGATCTCTTCTCTCTTGTGAACTTATCCTCTATGGTTACAGAGTAAAGGTGATACAGCGTTTACCAGCACTACAGTTGAACGAAAGTGTAATGAAAACAGGCTGTCCCAGAAAAAAAACACACCTTACAATCTTTGCGTGTAATGGATAGTTAGAAAGTATATAAAGGTTGTATTTTATAGCCCATGAATTGAACTTTCAGATACCGTTCAGTTCATTGGCTATAAAATACAAGCTGTATATACTTTCTAATTATCCGTTAAACCCTAGAAAAGTACACGCAAAAAGTTTTTTTTATGGGACACCCTGTATGTATATTTTTAAAGTATGACTATACAGTAAAAATAGGAAATCCTGCAAATTTGATGATTATTAGAAAGGCAGAAATATTTTAAAATTATAATTGATAAACGCGCTGCTGATTTGAAAACAGCGGGAAAATATATTCAACCGGACTTACGCCCATGGAACTGTCACTCTTTCATTAACATTGAGTCCCACTCTATGCGGTTATATTTTGTATCAATCAGCAGAACTTTGCTACCGTATGGAATTGATGTATTCGTTATCCATATTTCCGCTTGATAATTTAACTTGTTTATCAAATTCTATAAATCCTGTCTTCGAATATGCGGTAGTAGTCGTGTGTCGTTTAACCAGATGTGGTATTGTTCTACGTCTCTTGAAGCAATTGATTCGTACAACAGGTTCCATACTAAGAAAATTTAAATTAAAGTCAAGAAGAGAAGGAAAAGACATGTAGTCTATAATTTACGTTCTCAAGGTTTCTTGGTATGCGATTGTCAAGTAGGGTACACATCACTTATTTTAAAAGCAGGAACTCAAAAAATGCTGTATTTGATCATTCCCTCCCCGTCAATGGTAAAGTAACCAAATTTAAAATGTTAGTTTTAATGTATGATTGTAACGGGATTTTATTTTGAAAAAAAAATGTCATAACACATCCTACATAACTATATTTTGTTTATTTCAGACATTATTTTGATAAGCATATTCCGCATTCAATAATATTCAGCACGTTCTTAACTGTCTCCTTTTTTAAAAGATTTAAGAGTGAAAGTATATAACTTGGAATGGCTCTAAAGATTTAGAAATACCCAAGATCTATTCTAAATTTAGCAAGCGACTAGGAACACTGCTTAGGTTAGAATGATTTTATGGAATGGGTTAAACAAACAAATAGCGATAGAAACGAAGTAGGTTAAACAAGCAAATAGCGATAGAAACGAAGTTAGAAACAAACTAGCCTTAAAATGGTTTTATGAATTTGGCCCAAGGTTTCTATTGATATAGCAAATACCGATTGGAGGATTAACTTCTTTATTTCTTAATTTTAATTGTTCTGATGGCAATGAATCAAGTTCATGTTATGGTTCATTTTCTTAAATCTTTTTGCTTGTTATAGGTTTCTACACCGAAATTTAACCTGTTTAACAAGAATTTTGAAAGAAGATCTAAAAAAATCTTAATTTGCTTAAAATACCTCAGGCCATGAATGTATTAAACACCCCTTTTATACTAAGAAAATTGTTGACAAAAATGGCTTCCATCTTCTTACAATTAAATGTCATGATCGGTAAGTCTGCTCTGCGATCAGCTTGTACATCTTATTATTTTGTCAAGAGACTCAATAGATTGTTATCTTCCTATTTCGGAAGATCATTGCATTAAAATAGCATAGTGTGTCTAATGCTTTTCGAAATTCTATAGACATTGAATTGGATTGATGGCAAAACCAAAGTCGTTGTACATATTGTTAAAAAAAAATCATTAATGTGTTAACTTTGGGATTACTTCCAACAGTCAAATCACAGCTACCCTGTTAACGACCTTATTATGCGAATTTTTAAATCAATGTCTCGCCAAACGAGGAAACGAAATTGATTGATTGCGAGATTTGTTTTCAACGTGACCTGCTGAAAAGGCTGACTTTGAACCCTTATTATATCAAAAAGGGTGGAAGCAAATGCAATTTGTGAACGGGGGTATAACATTTTGGAGTTTTTTGGGCAATAATTTTCTAGTGGCTGCGTTTATTGGCAGTAAACAGACAAAAGTCGTCAGCGAAAGGCAGGGTTATGTATCTGCAGCCATCGAGATTGTATCCGTGGACGTTCTCGATAGATTTTAGATACTGCACGATGGGATTAAAGACGGTAAGAAAGATTATTGGAGACAATGGATCCCCCTTTTAAAAGTAAACGGTAATGATGTCCATCCTGGACCTTTGATTTGGCCCTGAAGTCTTGAATAAAGAGTTTTGAGGTATTTACAAACTAGGGAAGGTAGTCCATTTCTTTTCAGTGTGTGGTTGATCAAAGTGTGTTCTACTGAACCGAAAGCATCGGCTAAATAGAAAAAGGTAACGTGGATTGTCTTTTTTCTGTTTCTTGCGTTGGCTAAAAATCATTCATGACGAAGGTGTGCTCTATGCAACCGTTTATGGCTTTTAAAAAGGCCCTCTGGGAGCTGCTATCTATGTGATGGTTACTAAGGAGAAACGATGAAATTCTGTCGGATAAAATTTGTAGGTACACTTTTCCAACGCAGGACGTGAGCGATATCATTTTGAAGTTCTGCGGGTCAGCTGTGTCGCCGGCTTTGTGAACCAATGTTATGGTACTATTAGACCAGCTCTCGGGGGATCACCTTTACTTGTATCAGCATCTTAGTGAATATAGTAAGAGTAAGTGATGCGTAGCCGGAAGTTTGCGCAAGAAACCATACATGATACCGTCTGGTCCAGGGGCTGACGTAGATGTTTTATCACGAAGAACAGTTTTGATATGTTTAGGGCGAATTGGTTCCATATTGAACGGCGTTGAGGGGGGCATTGGTAAGTAGGGGAACCAAGTCAGAGCTTCTAAGTCAATGTTTTGCAAATCTTGCTAAAGTATAGTACATAGTTTCAAAGTATATAATAACATGAAATCCTGCAAATTTGACGGTAAGTATTTTCCTTTTTTTTTTCTAATTGATAAAAACGCAGCTTCAAGTCTGGACCAATTTAGAAGCAACGGGACACTTTATTCAACCTGCAGTCTTACTCCCAGGGAACTTGTTACAATATTTCGGGAACTGTCACTCTTTCATTAACAGTGAGGTCCACTCCGTGCGATCATATTCTGCATCAATCAGCAGAACTTTGCTACCGTATGGAATTGACGTAGAAGTGATCCCTATATCCGCTTGTTGATTTAACATGTTCTATAAATCCTGGGCCCAATTTCATAAAACCATTCTAAGCCTAGTTTGTTGCTAAACCTATTTCATAAAACTATTCTTAGCTTATCAAGGTTCCTAGCTGCTTGCTTAAATTAGAATAGCTATTTGGTGTTTCTAAATCCTTAGAACCATTCCAAGTTACTTTTATCTTGACATCAAAATGTATGTATACGAATGAAATTGCCAAATTTAAGTCCTAAAATCGTCTAATAATATAGGAAACAATATGTACGTGTCGAATATCCAAAATATATCAAATAAAGAGCATTGAAAAAAGCAAATGTGGCATCTATGATTATAAATTAAAGCAAAAACTACAATTATAAATTAAAAATAATTTAAGAGTAAGAGAAAATGTATTCTTTCTGGTCTTTGCCTTCTCTTCGTAGGTTTAATTAAAATATGTTCTGTATAGCAAATATTTAAAAAGATCTTTATGCGCTATGCATATTTTGTATGTTGTGTTTACCGATACCCCAAATTGTCTGTAGCCCTATACTGGTGTATGATCCTTTTCAAAACTCTTCTTGTTTAAATTGATTTCTATTTAGAACTATTTTTATTTCAAGTACTTCCTATTGTCCTAGGGATGTAATTATGCTATTAAATCCTTGTTCAATCAATCACTGTAACATTCTATCTTGCTTGTAGCAATAAAATGAAATTTAGTTGATTTCTAACAAGCAACAAACTAGCAATTTAGAATGTTGCTAAGTCCTAGTTACTTGCTAATTTAGAATGGTTTTATGAAATTAGGCCCTGGCTTCGAATATGCGGATATGACATTAATGACGTTTATCGTTTTAACCAGCTGTGGTATTGTTACTCGTACATCTCGTGAAGCGATTGATTCGTAAAGGTTCCATACCGGGTCTCGGTTTGTACTCTGGCTGGATATAGAAGTGAAACAACTCAAAATTTGCATAGTCGTATTCGTTTTAAATTTAAGTATTGCACAATACGCAATTTTAAATTACAGTAAAGAAGAAAAGGAACAGACACACTATCTTGTATAATCTATAATTTCTCTGCGCAAAGTGTTTTTGCATATGATTGTCAAGTAGGATACAACATTTATTTTAAAAATAAGAACTCAAAAATACTTTTTGTGAACATTTCTCAAGTCAATGGTTAAGTAACCAATTTTAAAACTTATTTTTAATGTATGATTGTAACGGGTATTTTTTCTGAAATATTTGTCATAACATATCCTATGTAGCTATTTGCTTATTTCAGACGCCGTGATTTGAAAATCATAGTTCGCATTCATTAATATTAAGCACGTGCTTAACCTTATCCTTTTTAAAAAGATTTAAGAGCATAATTTGACAATTCTTATTAGTTCACATATATGTTGTTGTCCGAGTATATTATAACTTGGAATGGCTCTAGAGATTTAGAAATACCCAAGAGCTATTCAAAATTTAGTAAGCGACTAGGAACACTGCTTTAATAGCTTAGAATGATTTTATGAAATGGGTTAAATAAGCAAATAAAATAGAAACGAAGTTAGAAACAAACTAGCCTTAACACTTAGATGCATAAGGGGGTACATGTGGACCCTGAATGTTGTTTTTTCGTGCGAAGCGCGATAACTCAACATAAAACAATGAAGCTGTTTTATGCAATTGTCAAGGTAGGGGTTGTGCATATTTTGGTGATAATTAGCATAAACTGGTAAAATTATGGCGCTGTTCAAGCAATGCATTTGTAATTATAATCTGCTATTATGAGCCAATTTTCATTGAAAAATTCCTTTGGGAAACAAGAATTCCTATTTTTTGGCGGGAAATTTTGACACAAATTGGGAATCTGGCCGCCATTTTGAAACGGAATGACGGATTTTTTAAATATTTTTAATTGAGCTGGTGAATCACTGTGTACAGTTTCAAAGTAAAATAATGGAGAACATTGTTTTTTAAAGCGATCGAAATCCAGGGTTCATATGGATCTCCCCGTTGTGCACTAACGGGATTCTAAAACACCTAATGCACTTAAGTGTTAAAATGGTTTTGTGAATTTGGTCTAAGATTTCTATCCATATAGCACAGACAGATCGGGGATTAACTTTATTTCTCAATTTTAAATGTACTGATGGCAATGAATCAAGCTCATGTTATGGTTTATTTTCTTAATTCTTTTTGCTTGTTATAGGTTTCTGCATCCAAATTTAACCTTTTTAACAGTCTGTCTCTGTACGAATGGGTCTTATTCAGGGGGTTGTGATTCATGGGTCATCAGATCAATTTATAAAAAAAGCAGTGATATACTATCCCATTACTCTATATCTGAATCGCCAGGTTCTTGCCATTTTCGGTTTGGCCGAAATAAAATATTGAAGTTTGGGGTAATAACAACCACCAAAATAATATGTACATTTTAAGAAAGTGTCAAATTGTGCGTCAAGCTCATCCCATATGTATGGGTACATAACTTATGTAAAAAACCGAAATTGGGATACCGTTGGCGTATCATGTTACGCTGACTTGAACTATTGATGAAGAGCGCCCTCGAGTAGTTTTCGGAGCGCTTGTTGAAGCTGTTTAATTCTGCAACTTTCAGCCCTAAAATGCTAACATAGGGATGCAGATATAGTGTTATGGTATGATAGTTTATCACTTCATTTTTATTATATGATTCAATGACCCATGAATCACCATGTGGACCATTCTTACAGAGACAAACTGTTAACAAGAATTGTGAAAGAAAAACTAAAAAAAATCAATCGAAATTTGCTTCTAATACCTCAAACCACGAACGCATTAAACACCCCTTGTATCCTGGGAAAATTGTTGACAAAAATGGCTTCCATCTTCTTACAATTAAATGTCATGATTGGTAAGTCTGCTCTGCGATCAGCTTGTGCATCTTATTATTTTTGTCAAGAGACTCAATAAATTGTTATCTTCCTATTTCGGAAGGTCATTGCATTGAAATAGCATAGTGTGTCTAATGCTTTTTGAAATTCTATAGACATTGAATTGGATTGATGGCAAAACCAAAGTCGTTGTACATATTGTTAAAAAACCCATTAACGTGTTAACATTGGGATTACTTCCAACATTCAAATCACAGCTACCCGGTTAACGACCTCATTATGCGAATTCTAAAATCAAAGTCTCGCCAAACGAGAAAAAAAATGGTCGCAATGTATTTTTTTTAACGTGACCTGCTGAAAAGGCTGATTTTGAACCCTTATTATAAGAAAAGTGTGGAAGCAAGAGAAAATTGTGAACGGGGGTATGAAAATTTGGAGTTTTTCCAATACAATGTATGTGAATTTTTGGCGATTTATAAAAAAAGAAGCATTATTATATGTTTTTTCCTACGAGAATAAACGATTGAAGCAAACGAACTTGAACCAATAGATCTTGTAAAAAGCACATAAAAACTCGGATTGATGAAATTTGAACAATATATTTTGCCCTGAAAAGTGAAGAAATAACAAGAGGAAAAAACGTACGAGATGATGTACGAAAGGAACCTAATATCGGCTCTTCATACTTGCCTGCGATTTGTATTGCGATAACTAGGCATCAATATTTTGATAATTACTACCTTTTTCCCGGCGGGTCATCCTCTGACGTCAGCAACGTGCACGGAGCTCACAGCTAGTGTTTTGAATGACCCGCTGCCCCGCTCGCTGCGTTGAAATGTATTGCATTGCGATCAACAAGCTTCGCAAAAAAAGAGAGACATTTATCAAAACGACTATGACAGGATTCAAACCTACGGTCTTATGAATAAGAGTCGAAACCTATAACAACTTGACCAGCGAACACACAATGTTAACGAAGGGTATTCAAAAATATATTCATGGTATTAAACAAAAATGGTTACGCATGCGCAATTATGGCAAATTTCATTTTGCAACTTGTTGATTTTCAGTGTCAGGACTTAAACCAAAGAACCCTTACATTAATTTTGTTTTAGCACACTTTAACGCAAAATTTTACAGGACTTCAAGAAAAATGTCTAAAATATGCTTTAAACGTATCGGTATAAATATATTTTTTACACTAAAATGATATTTTTCAAGAAAATCACCAGCCTTTTTTTGAAGGTACATGGCGTTAAATAACTTGCCAGTAATGTCACACATAATTCAGTAAATCTAATTACATTATATTTACACACTATTTATACATAACTGTGCAACATTTTTTGTCTTCCATGTCTATATTTTCGATTTAATAGGTTTTTTTAAAAATAAGTTTCAGACTCATTAAGATTCATGTTAAACATCAAGTGCACGGTCGATTCAATATTTCAATGTACAATTTCTTAATAATGGAAGGGAAATCCCGCCACCTCACCACCATGCATCCGGAAAATTAATTAGAATAACATGTACCGTCATATCGAAAGGTACCTTAAGTCGGCATAGTAAATTACGAGATACGGGCCATTGAAGCTGAGTATAGTCAAAAATGACGTCCAAGGTTTTAAAAACATTTGTTTTTGTTTTAATTTTCCCCAAGTACCCTTTATCGTGTTTAACCCATTTAGTCCAATACGGCGCCAGTCCTACACTTTTCCTCTACTTTAGTACAGTTAAGACTTCAAATTCAAATTGTATTTTCCTGCCTGGAAAACACCTTTTACAGTCCCATCCCTTCAGTTTTGAGATTTAAATGTAAATATGTTCTTGAAATAAAGTACACGATATATTCTCTCGGAACTTTAAATACCCCTGGAAACTTGATCTTAAAAACTATTCGCTATGATTTATGACCCGTCACATCGAAAGGTACCTCAAAAAAAGATTTTTTTTTTCTTATTTAAAAGCTTATATTTTAGGCTTTAAAATGACACCTTGCTCTTGATTATTGGATGTTCGATTGCAAGGTTATACTCAAATTGGTAAAAGGTATCGGGCTGATTCAAAAAAACCGTAGTTCTGAGAAAAGTGAGTTTAAAGTTTCTGTACTGCTTAAACTGAATGGAGAAAGGATTTTTATCTCATGGCATACTACTAAATATAATTCCCCTATCCCTTTCATTTTTAATACAATTAAAAAAATGCTCTCAAATGATAAATGAAGCAGCAACACTATAGGTATTGACCTATTTCATCAATTTGTAAATGTAAGAAATATGATTAATAAGTAGCTCAAATTGCCAAACGTGTACTCGTCAAAAAGTTTATTGATATTTTGCAATCCAGCTGTCAGCAGTTAGTTTAATTGGATGCTTCAAAGAAATTAACTATATAGAACAGATAGTTAATATGTGAAGTGTTTAAAAGGAAAGTGGAACCCAGACATTCTTACCCCGGATTCCGTGACGAGATGTTAACCTATTTTCCGATAATTGATGTCCTGATCCTCTTTATAATATATGTGTCACTATGGTTGTCGGCAAATCACACGTTTGCTGTAAATTCTGTTTCTTGTTGTCTAAGTTAGGCGGTATTAATTGCCCGCTGGTTATGAAGGCTTTGATTTTGAAATCCCTAAAATATTGCGATGAAAGTTATTAATATACAATTAATGCTAATTAAAGTGTATTGAATCAGACTCATGAGATATGAACTTTAAAACATATAAATCAAAAATAGAATATTTTTTTTCACCTTTTGGCCTATTAAGTTAAGAGGTTGCTGGTCAAGGAGCATATGCTCTGGGTGGTCCAGGAGCATATTTGACTTATAACATTTTCAGTTGACGTAAATGCTCCAGGAGCATATTTGACTTATAACATTTCAGTTGAAGTATATGCTCCAGGAACATGTTTGACTTAGAATGCTCCAGGAGTATATTTGTCAAATGTGCTCCTAGAGCATGTTTTACCTAGAAAATGCCCCTGGTGCTTAGAAAATATCTTTAACTTAGAAACATGCTCCAGTAGTATCTTTAACTTCGAAACAAACATTATTTTTTAATTCAATTACACAGGAGTATGTTTGTTAGAAATGTTCCAAGACTTTGAGCACATACGTCAACAGACAACTTTAAAGGTCAAGTAATCTCCTGGAACATATATAAAGGGCACAGTTAACCCCTCATTTTCTGAAACATTTGATGCTTTGTAACTCAGCTACCGATAATTAAATTCATATAAAAGTATACATTTCTTTATGTGGATTTTCATGTAGAAGATGTTGGTTAGGTCAGTTTTGGACCAAAATGTATGATTTTGGACCACAGGTCCAAAAAACCCTTGTTCTTGGACCACTATATTTGTAAACAGCCTAACTAAATTTTGAAAAAAATAAAAGTTAGACCTCTTATGCTTTTTATAATCTAGAAACACATGTACAGGAAAGCATTTTTCATTTTTTTTAAATTTTTGACTTACTTTTTGAAATATTGTCAAAAATAGGCCAAAAATTCATTTTGGGCCAATTTTGGACCTACAAAGCATAATGTATATCTGAAAATGAGGGGTTAACTGTGCCCTTAAGGCCACTATCTCACAAAAGTTAATGGGTAAGCTGTTAAGCTTTTTCTGTACTATAGATAATAATATAACACTTACTACTGCCGCATTTTAAAAACACAGATGACAAAGGTGTGAATGTAGTTCCCCTGTGATTTTAGAAGTTACATTCGTATCCCTGGATCAATATAGTTTAGCTGTTTTGTACGATGACTTACTTCGGATCTCCTCTATTTATACGTAAAAAATCGTTACAATCGGTCAGTGTGTTTCTTAAAAATGATATCAAATAAAGTACATAATAGTTGAGCGGAAAAGAAAATTTCACATACACACTGATCTTTTAAAAAGGATAAAATATGTAAATTCAGTCGACGGTTTTTCTTACGATTCCAACATAATTTTCAAGCATGATTGTATGCAAATAATACAATGGTGACTTCAATATATGGGCTCCCCTATCCTTTAACAGCTTATCCTATCTCATCATTTGTGATACTACTACCTTAAATTATGTTTCATCAAAATAAGCACGGATGATATATGATGACTTTGTATCTACCTTATCTGTGTTTTTTTTATGTTGTTGGTACAATTTGGTAAAGAGAACATATACACTTTCTAAAGGGTCAGTTGTAAACATCTTACTTTAAGCGCATTCTTCGATAAAGCGTGCAACTTTGGTTAGAGACATTTTAAAATTTCGAGTACTAATAACTCAAAATCATAAACACTTATGGTTTCTGAAGAAGAAACAGTGCAAGGGAGATGTTTGAAAATACTTGATTTTTGTTAACCATTGTATTCCCTATTCTTTAATCTACGTATCGGTTGCTACGTATCTGTTTGAATCTTCTCTTTAATATTCATTTTGCAGGTTAAAAATATTGGAAATGAATTAAGCCATTGCCGGAGTCTAACCTGATTGAGACACACAGTATAATGCATCTCCATAAATCATTGATTTTCAACAGATCTATCATTAAAATATATTCAATAAAAGTTGCATAACTTTCAAAAAACATTTATACTACTTACAGGATTTGCACGTTCATGCTATGTAGTTTAAACAATATTGAATTCAGTCAATACTCAAATAGTTTCAAGTGTTTTGACAACTGGTTCAACTCCATGTTATTCAATATGACATTTTCAATAATAGTCATTGTGCTATGACTATCAGGGTGCATCTTGCATTTGAAAAGTTGAAAAAGAACTTTGAACTGGTCCATGATGCTAAATAATTAGACATTGGTTCAGTGTAATTGAAGACTGTGGTAGAAGAAGTACTAAAGTCAAATTTTGTCACAATGTTTGGAGTACTTAGTTTGAGATAATTAAGATACTCTTTGACTTTGAATAATTAATGTCTTAATACGGACAAGTTTCCAATGCTAGCAACAGCAACGTTAAAAATATTCCGTGGAAACAACAATTAACACTTAATATTACGGAGAGGCGCTTTTAACGAAAAAAGGATGTTGCTAACATGTGACATTTGACTAAGATTAGAAGATTTGAACTACGACAAATTCAGAAGCGTTTTGACCCAAAATCGTTAAAATATTAACCATTTTAAAATTATTATCGCCAATTTTAAAGAAAATACTGTGAGCGAAATCAATAGTAAAGACTAATATATCTAAAAAAATTAGACCGCACTCTTCATGTTTGCCAAAATTGTTATAGTGTGTTATGAGTGGGTAAAGTCTGCAGTGAACATGCGTCACGATATTCGTAAAGAACAGTAAGCTTATAGTTCTGAAGCTTAAGATTATATTATAAAGGGTGAAACAAAAACCATGTTTTTGCACTGAGAGTTAAACCTGCGGTAGGGCCCTTATGACCATCCCTTGAGCAGAGAATACTTATTTGAACTATTTCTTCTGAACGGGTTAATAACATTTTCATTTTGCTGCTTTTTGTATCAAACAAACTAGAGCGCAATAGTTGAACAGATAAGCACTAGAATCGTTCAGTTTTTGAAGAAAGCATGAAACTTTGCACATGGTATCTATAATACCAAGGGGTCCTAAAAAGAAATGGATACAAATATATTTCCCCCTCTGAGGGCCGCCATTTTGAATTTAAATATGGCTACCTTAATCCCAATTTTTTTACCCATATCTCCTATTAGTCGAGTATCTACAGGAGGGTTACCGGGCCAGGACTCTACCAAACCAAATTTTTTTAGCTTCGTTTGATGGGCCTAAAATACATTTGAGATGTTAACAAACTTAATTTCAAGATGGCGTCCAAAATGGCCGCCAAAATGCTATATTTTTGTTTTAAAACAACTCATAAACCACTTTATGTCATTTTTTTTACAGGAAAACTGCGTTTGGAGCTCTAAGAAACACATTTGGCTTAAAATAAGATCATATGCACGTTTCAAATTCAAAATGGCCGCCAAGATGGCCGCCAAAATGGCAAATTGACAAAAATATCCTTTGAAATCCCAATTATTGTAAATAATCAACAGTAAATGACATTTATGGCTACAACAAGATCATTTGACCCATAATAATGATATTTACATGTTCAGAATGGAGCCAATACCGAGATCCCAAATGGTCGCCAAAATATGTTTTAAAATGGGTGAACATGACTTAAAAACAGTATTAAGCACCTGCTAGTTCAAAATAATTAATGGAAAGTGTTTTGGGGAGTTACTGCAGATATATCTGTCACAACATTAGGCTGTTAACATGTTTAAAATCCAAGATGGCGTCCTTAATGGGGTCTAATATGGCCGCCAAAATACATTTTCTTGCACAAAAGTGG